>JAWZTD010021447.1:0-18333 GCA_035221335.1 Echites panduratus
TATCAATCTCATAAATATATATCAAAGCAAGATAATACAAATTATATCATTGTACTAGTACATCACACTATCAGTAACATGTATAAGTAATAACCTGTGTAGTAGAAAACCAACCGATAAGGCTTATAGACAATACATATAACCTTGTAATTGCATGAAAATGCCTCTAGCATGAACAACAAACTACCAGTACAATCTATAAAGCTTATAGACAATCCATAACATTTTTCAAATAATCCGTATTACTTCAAAACAACACATACAGTATTAAACAACTGTTTAATGTAATCATGCATGCAACTCAACAACTCAGTCACACTGTAGACTTCAGAAGACAAATAAACAACACTGAAAATAACCCATAACAACTTCAAACAATCCATATAACCTTCCAAAATACATAGACAACTCACAAACAACCCATATACAATTATTTTTCAGATTAACGTGCATGAACCTATACACAACCCATGCAGCCGAGTTATACGAAAAAAACCACACAACAAAACATCAAAAAAACATAAAATAAACATGAACAGAGGCCAAAATGAAGGATTGGAGGGCTTATACAACCCAAAAAAACAAAAAAGGTAAAACCTTTTCAAAAACCTATGTTGATAATATATCTCAAACATTAAAAATAAAGGCACATATTCATTTTTATAAGATGAAAACTAACATTTCCTTCATGAAGATGCAATCTTTGTGAAGAAAATTACTCATAGCTGTGATTTTTTGGAAGCTTGCAAGAGAAGGGAGCGAGAAGCAAAACAGGAGCTACTCAAAGGTTTTTTTTTTTTTTAACATGCCAATTATGCAAAAAAGATTTGGATAGTTTTGATTAGGGAAGTCAATAGATTGGATTCAGGGTGATATTGTCTAAATCCATAATCCAACCTTTGAAAATAAATTTCAACGTTAATCCCAACCCCAACCCTCTAAGAATCCAAGTTGACCAGTTAATCAGGTTAACCCTCTACGATCTCAAAAAACATGTCTTAAAAAAATCAATTTTAATAAATTATTAGCTTATAAAGAAAATTTAACATTAAAAAAAAATCAACCCCTTAGCATTCAAAAGAGAAGAAGTTTTGACTCACCGCTAATATTTGGAGGGCCAAAGAAGTACAACTAAATTTTGAAAATTAGGATTTATAGAAGAGAGAGAATAGAGATTACTAAATTAGAGAATGAATGAACATATATTAAAATAAATTGACATTATATTATATATTGTAGTGTACTATATACTATATAGGTAATATGTTACATATAAAATTTAAAATAAAAAAATGGTTACACGGATTGGATTTGCAAGTTAGGGTTAAGAACTATAATCCATAATCCAACCTTAACCCTATCGGACTCTAATATCATAAATTCTTACAGCAACCCTCAACCTTTTTAATCAACACTAAGCCCACCCTTGAGGAGTAGACTGGCTTTGGGTTTGGATTCAATCCTCAACCACTACATCCCTAGTTTTGGTTTTGATGCAAAAAGGATAATAAGATAAATTCACACCTTAAAATGAACATATTTTGAAAACTTTTAAAAGTGTGACTTTTAAAAAAAAAAATAGTCATTCAAAAATAGACATGGCATGCAATTTCCACTTGAATATTTTTTGTTAGGAAACCCTTATTTGGTTAGTGTGCCCAAAATGAAAATCAGTCCAATCACATACTGGAATTTCATAAAAGCCCACGGCTCGTTAGGCATGGCCCATTGATTTAAGAAAAGCAAATCATCTCCTGCCATTTACAGTGACTATGGTAGGGTATACCCGAATTCAAATTCGTTTTGAATCCGTTTATGACGGGTATGATATTTCTATTTATATATCCACACCCAATTTCGGCCCGGACTTAAATAATATTCTTTAAATGAGTTCGGGTATGATATACATAGTTTCGAGCCCATTTAGTTTCGGATACGATTAAGTGTATATATATAATATTTTTTATATATAGGCACAATGAATATATTGTCATTCTTGATTCAATTTTAATTTTATTATTTGACTATAGAATTTTAAATATTCTTTGATAAGTGTTATAATTATTATTTAATAATTACTCTTGGTTATTTTAAATTTAATTGATAAATGTGCATTAAATTGACTTTTCACATCTTTAATTTTAATGTTTGTTTAACTTATTTAAATTTTATTTTCTTTGATATTTTTATCAATAATATCTTCTTTTGTTTTTGTACAAAATATAAACAAAAAATAGATAATATATTGGGTATACCCGGCCATACCCGATACCGATTGGGTAGGGTCCGAATCTAAATAAGTTAGAATCGATGGGTAATTAGGTAAGGTATGGATTATATATATATTAATCACAGTTTCAGATCCGTTTAATACCTTTTACACCCTAATCATGACCGTACGAGAGTGTTCTCTTTGGTTGCATGGTTCTTGCACTGACAAGTCCGTATCTAGTGCCCGCAGGTGTCGCAGGTGTGTTCATGGGTGATGCTCTAGTAAGCTCTGGTTTTAGCCGACAAAGAATTATGAAAACATAAATTAATATAGATAAATCCTAGTCAATTGACTCAACTGGAGGAACTTAAACTAATTTAGATAAATCATAGCCAATTGGCTCAATTAAGAAAGTCAATGAATATATATCCTTTTATCCCTCTCCATAAGCATCAATAATATCATCTCAACTATCATTATCATATCTTGAACTCGACCTACTAATCTTAATTATTACTACTTTCCACTAAACTATTAAAGTTTAATAGGACTGAAGTCTTTGCAATCATAGTTATCTTTTAATATACATTTTAGGTGATAAAATGGGGCGAAAAAGATTTTGTTGCTTAAAATTATAGAACTTCCCTATAAGGCCCCTTTCTTTCTGTCTTTCGGTTATGATGCACTATTCAAATTTATTATTTCCACGATAAAAAATTGTCTTTATTTTTATTTTGAGTTTTATAAAATTGAATGCTTACAAGTTAAATTCTTTCTTGAAAAATAACATTGACATATTTAAATAAATTAAATCAAACTTTTATTTTTTAAAAAATTTTTACAAATCAAAAGATATTTAATTTGAGATCAGCTTTAAGTAGTATTATTAAAATCGGACTGGACATCAAATCAGATTGATTGAGAAGTTAAAGTCGGACTGATCGAGATCCAATTGGGTTTTTTATTTTTTATATTTATTTTTAAATAAATAAGATAAATATGTAAAATTATAGAAAATGTAAATATATTTAGAGGAATAACAACATCTTAACAAAAAAAAATTAGTTGGTATAATGATTAAGTGCTTGGGAAAGGTAATGTACAGCTAAGTGAGAACAGTAAATGGTCTGAGTCGGTTCTAGCTGGTTTCTGGTCTATCCGATCTATTCAAAGAGTTGACTGCGATTTCTGACCTCCTCCTGTTATTAGATCTATCCAAATCGGAGAGCAGCCTGATTCACAATTAGATCAGTCGAACAGGTCGATCCGATCCAGGCTTAATAACACTGGCTTTAAGTGGAGTTGAATTCTTCAAAACATAAATATTTCAACATGACGGAGTTTGAAAGCAAATTGAACAGAATTGGTGGTGATTGAGATGTTTCTTTACTGATCTGTGCTCTTAATATATATAAAAAATATTATATACATATATATTTATATATGTATATTATATTTACGTGTGGTTTGACTTCTTTTATTATTATTATTATTATTATTATTATTATTATTATTATTATTCTTTTTCAATCACTATTTTCTTTACTATGAAAGGTTTGACATTCAATAAATAAATACTCAAAAGACATTTCCATTTGAGAGCATAGTTGACCAACAACAGGTCTGATCGCGATTGAGACATCAAGCCAAAAAAGAAAAACAAAAAGAAAAATTCTTAATTAATTATATTATTTAAGATAATCTATTTTTTAAGTATATTTTATTTTACAAACAGTGTTCAGACAAGATTCATATAAGCATCTTAACTATACTGTTAGAAGTTAGACCAACACAGTAATGACAAAAACTCATATGCAGTGTTTTCTGAAACGGATAGGACAGGACCGTTTGGTTGGACCATGCATCGATCATCAAATCGGTTCTATTCGAGGCATCAGTTCATTTTATGTAAACACTGTTCTCTATCATTCAAGTCGTGATGGACCGACCAGTTTAGCATTAAATCGGATAATTTTTTTTAAAAAAATACAAATTAGGTCCAAATTTTAACAAAAAGTTTTAAATATATTCTAGCATTAGTTCATTTTTCAATCAAATAGTAAACTTAATCATTTAATTATCTTAAAAATGAAAACTTTTACTCAAAATATAAGTCAATATGATATTCAAAAGAAATAATAACCATGAAATTAACCAATGTTATCAAATTTAAATCGATATGAATTAAAAATTTTAATTTTAATTTATAAAAATTTTTCTGTTCATATAATTTAATTTTAATTTTAATTATGTATTTATTCTATTATGAAATAAACATACCTTCTATAATTAATAATTTGAGCTTGCATAAAAAATGTAATTTTTATTTTAATTATAATATTAACAATTTAATTACAGTTGGATCATTAAACTGCTAATTTTCCAGTTCAATATCTAGTTCAGTTTACATTAAAATCAAGTCGGTGAAGAAAAGAGTCGGACCTGCGACATGTGTTACGCAAGTATCACATTCGAATTACTTAATCACATTGAGTATAATACTTAATTTCATCTAATGGTTTGCCAATTAGAGCTCTGTCTGTTACATTTTTTGTGTGACAATCTATAATATATTAATAAAAATATTAAACACAACTTTTAATTAATTTTTATAAATATATTTTATTATTATTTAGTTACACTTAATATTTTAAGACATATATGAGTATTTCATTGGTAAACTAGAGAATGTCACATAAAATTTTATCAGAAGATATGAAACATCAATTAAGCATACACTAATGAGAGATATTTGAATCCCATATGTGGTAATTTCCAAATATAGCCTTTTGAGTTGTCTCTTTTTAAATATACTTATTTTGTCAAAGTAGGTAAATTGTCATATTGTTTTAGATTAAATATTTTGGTGTTTGTAGTTACGATTACATTTTGCTTATGGAAATATGAATTTTTTTTACTCCTTTACAAATGAATTATTATTTTGAGGTTTATTTGGATAGGCTGATGCAATGGTGGGGCCACATCCTGAGGCGTGACCAACTCAAATCTTTTTCTTTTTTTTTAATATATAGAAATAGAATGTGATGAAAATTAGAGAAGATGATTATGAAATTGGCAAAATCCCCTTTTTAATCTTATAATATTTTTTATTTAGTCGTGTAGATCCATTACTTTTATTTTATCTTTTTAGATCTTATAACATTTTTCGTGTGACCAGATTGATCCTTTTTGTCTGTTTTTTATATTTTCAAATAAATTAAACCATTTTTTCAACCCCTAAGGGTATTTTAATATGTTTATTGTATCAACCTCTTCTTTTTAAATTAAAAAAATTCAACCTCATTTTCATTTACAATTTGATTTTGATCAACACTTTTTTTTATCACAATTAGGGGTGTAATTTACTTCGTCTGGAAAAAAAAAGAGAAAATGACTTATTTGGTTACAAAAAAAATATTGTAAAATCTAAAAAAATAAAATAAAAATTATGAACCTATATAACTAAGTAAAAAATATTATAAAATTAAAAAAAGAGATTTTACCCTATAAAATTATATCGCGCCTGCCCATTTTTTTTATAGATGGACATATATGAAAGTCTATACTTAATTTGTACCTTGTGGTACGACAACTGTTACTTTATTTTATATATGGAAATTTTGATCAGTAATCAAGCATGACGAGATCCATCAAGCAGTTTGATTGGCTATTAACATCTCGAAAAGCTTCAGTTTCTAGGGTTTCAAATGTCTGACTTTTTGTTTCTCCTTTATACCAGTTCACATTAACCCTGCATTGCATGCAGTTCCTCTATTTCAAGCCACTAACTATCATTCATTTTATACTTTTTTTTCCCAAAATATTACTATTAAGTCATTAGCGGTCACATTAAATTGTTATTATTTCCCCCATTTGTAATTATAATATTTTATTTGAATTTATGAGTTTGATTCTTAGTGGAGACAGGTAACGTTAAAAACATCCGAGAGAAAACCAGAATCTGGATTAATAGAGGAAAACACGTTGGCCATTACCTGACAGCCAATGTAATTAGACAGGCTCAAAGGGTTTAGACGTATTGAGATCATTTTTTATTGAAAAAAAAACCTTATAATATTAAATACATAGCTAATGCTTTGAGTATATGCAAATAGGCAAAAATTTCAGATATAGAGTTGACATTAATTAGGGAATATCCCTAAGATATGCCGGAGTTGATACCGGCAGCTTATCAATATTCAATCCACTAGGGGACCATGCATTTTAACTATAAATTGCCATGAAACGAACCATATACACAATTAAATTATCTCTCTCTAAGTTCTGATTAATTTTAGCTAGCTAGGGAGGAAACATGGCACGAGAACAACTTCAAGTGCTCAATGCACTTGATGTAGCCAAGACCCAACTCTATCATTTCACTGCAATCGTGATTGCAGGAATGGGATTCTTCACAGATGCATACGATCTGTTTAGTATTTCCCTGGTGACGAAATTGCTTGGGAGATTGTATTATTACAAGCCAGGTTCACCTAGACCAGGCTCGTTACCCCCCAAAGTGTCATCTTCTGTCACCGGTGTTGCCCTAGTTGGCACCCTGGCTGGCCAACTGTTCTTTGGTTGGCTCGGGGACAAAATGGGGAGGAAAAAAGTATACGGGATCACCTTGATTCTCATGATTGTGTGTTCACTTGCATCGGGTCTTTCTTTCGGGTCAAGTCCTAAGGCTGTGATGGCCACACTCTGTTTTTTCAGGTTTTGGTTAGGGTTTGGGATTGGTGGGGACTATCCACTTTCTGCAACAATCATGTCCGAATACGCCAACAAGAAGACACGTGGTGCTTTCATTGCTGCAGTCTTTGCCATGCAAGGATTTGGGATTCTGTTTAGCGGGATTGTTTCTTTGGCCGTGGCTGGGGGATTTGACCGTCATTTCAAGGCTCCAACATATGAGGAAAATCCCCTGGCCTCGACGGTTCCTCAAGCGGACTATGTTTGGAGGATAATTTTAATGTTTGGTTCACTCCCAGCGGCTCTGACTTACTACTGGAGGATGAAGATGCCAGAAACAGCCCGTTACACCGCCCTGGTTGCGAAAAACGCCAAGCAAGCAGCTCAGGACATGACTAAGGTCTTGCAGGTTGAATTGGAGGCTGAAGAAGAGAAATTAAAGAGGATTGCTGGAGACAGAGCCAATACTTTTGGCCTGTTTTCTTGGGAATTTGCTCGTCGTCATGGGATTCATTTATTCGGAACATGTTCTACTTGGTTCTTGCTAGATATTGCTTTCTACAGCCAAAATCTTTTCCAGAAAGATGTTTTTACTGCAGTTGGATGGATCCCACCTGGGAAAACAATGAATGCAATCCATGAGGTGTTCAAGATTGCAAAGGCACAAACTTTAATTGCACTCTGCAGTACCGTTCCGGGGTACTGGTTCACCGTGGCATTCATTGATATAATTGGAAGGTTTGCAATTCAATTAATGGGATTCTTTTTCATGACAGTTTTCATGTTTGCAATTGCAATTCCTTACGGTCACTGGACGGAAAAGGCAAACCGGATCGGATTTATTGTGATATATTCTTTGACGTTTTTCTTTGCCAATTTTGGACCTAATGCTACAACATTTGTCGTACCGGCGGAGATTTTTCCGGCTAGGCTGAGGTCGACGTGCCACGGGATATCGGCTGCTGCGGGGAAGGCCGGTGCTATTGTTGGTGCCTATGGTTTTCTCTATGCCGCACAGAACCAAGACCGGAGCAAGACGGATCCGGGGTATCCTCCTGGCATTGGTGTGAAGAATTCTCTGATTGCTCTTGGAGCCATCAATGCTCTGGGGATGATTTGTACTCTTTGTGTACCTGAGTCCAAAGGAAAGTCACTTGAGGAAGCTTCTAAGGAAACCATGGAGGAAGATGGTGCAACTGTTACACCTGTTTAGAGACCTTGCCATGTGCATAACTCCAAATAAAACTAGAAAAAGCTCTTACTCTCCCTGCCGCAGTGCTCTGTGTGTATTTAGGAAAGGAAATTCTATTATGTATTGATTCGTTAATTCCCGTTAAGTCACATCATATATTTTGTTCAAAACGTCTAATATTTTTTGTGATAAAAAAAAAACTTCTTAACTTAATATGGATCACAAGATCTATAAAATGGGACATGGACCTGATCCATATAAGAATTTTCTTTTATGAAAAGTTAGTCCTTTCTTCATCCTAAAATATATGTTGTTTAAACTTGTTATATTTGTTCCAAAACATGGGTCCTTTGTTTTATAATTATTAATGTATATTTATTATGTTCTTTTATTTATTTATTTATAATTGGTATTTAGGTTTGACTTATGTACGCACTTAACTATTTAACTATTACTCTATATTTAATACCCTCTTACATTTATATTATGAAGAAATACAATTATAATTATAAATAAGAAAGATAAAGAATATTTTAAACATAATATACATATATTTTTTGTTTTTTAAATCATGTGAAACAACGACTAATAACTTATATTATGATACAAGAATAATATTTTTAGAAATATACATAATATGTTTTTTATAATTAATATGGTCTTTCCGTAAGCTTTTCAGATTAATTTTTCTGTATGTGAAATATAATATAAATATAAATATATATCTTATATTTCAATGTGAAAGTTTCTAGGATTAATCGTAGTCAAATTTCATATTTGGATTTAATTTGGCATTTTTTGTTGTTTTGACTTCAACATGAGAATTACTCATAATCTCCAATTACAAGTCATTTGAGTTTTTTTTTTTTTGTCTTATAAATCATTATTAGTATTTTAATAGATATTTTATTATTTTTTTCCAATATTAACCTTGCTCTTTCTCTTCATGAAATATTTTTCTCTCATTCCTTATGTTCTCCAATAGGGATATTTGGGGAAAAAACTTTATCTTGATATTGACAAAATAACTATAAATAATTTATAATTGAAGACTAAGAAAGGAGTGCTATAAATAGGTAATTTTGTTTTTTTAATAATACACCTCCGCTCAGCTACACATAATTTAGCACAATTATAAACCAAACTTGACTCGAGTGGGCATTTATAAACCAATGAACATTTTTTAAGGGTAAATTTTCTTCAGAACAATTTTCTTACAAAACTACATTATTTCTTACCTAGTTAAAATTTTATGAATATATATATATATATATATTTTATTATGAGGCAAACGACCGTCCCATAACTTTTTTATTTTAGCTATACAGATTCATATTTTTTTTTTTCTTTTAATGTCTCATAACCTTTTACCGGAGACCCACTAAGTTCAGTTGCTCTAAAAATTAGATTTTCATACCGTTTTCACAATGAATTCTTTTTTATTATTATTTTTAAAGATATTTTAGGTATAACACAATTCTCCAATAGATTTCATCAACAATCCAGTTGCTCAATAATTTAAATATATTGAGTAAAAATGGTTTGATTTAAGTATTAATTTTACTGACATTCCATAATTTAGTAATCTAAATACTTTAGGATGTGAGGAAATTAAAAAAAAATCCTTTAATAAACAGTATTATACTTAAAATATCCTTAATAATAATAATAATAATAATAATAATAATAATAATAATAGTGAAAATGACTTGAAAATCTCATTTTCAAAACAATTAATTTTAATTGAAAGTTTATAAAAAAGTTAAAAAACCTTAAAAGATAAGGGAAAAAAACTTTTTGATTAAAACAAAAAAAAAAGTTATGCGGCTAAATAATTATTTTTACCAAATCTTGAAATAGATACTGGGCCTTGTGATATTAAAAGGGCAAACTCTATGCAGCCCAAAAGAAAAAAACTATAACAAAGCCCAAGTTAGAAAATCTATGATTTTCACAAGAATTGTGAATCTTATTTTCGCGTTTTCCTAGACATAATGTATAATTAGTTGGGTAATTTACAAGTGTTTTTTCATATGAATAGTATTGAAATATTTTGAAATTTTAACTAGTTAAAGTTTTTTTCAAGAAATATAATATAAATAAAATTATATTTTTTCAAAAAGAAAAATGTTGTAATGATTTCTTTTTTAAAACATTTAGAAAGATGAAGAAGAAAGCAAAGTTAATAGAACTCTATTTATATAGTTGCATATACTTTTCGGATAAAATTCATAATCCTTCGAGGCAATGATTAATTAATCTTAAATTATAAAAGATAACTATTTTTGATGAACATGTTTTTATTAAAAGATTATTGATCTTAAATGCAAAAATTATATTCATTAAATATAAATTATAAAGATTACTTTCGTTGAATACAAAAGTTATATTCATTGAAATTAAATATGAAAGATTATTTTTTATTTGATCTGGTATTTATTTATTTTATTTGTATCAAAATATCTTAAAATTTTCAATATAAAAAAATATAAATTATATTTTTCAAAAAAAATTTCAAATTTTAACGAGTCCAAACTCCAATCAAGCCAAGAAGAGGTCGAGTCTAGATTTCTAGACTTGCTCAAGCTCAAGACCGAGTCAAAGCCTAAAATTCTATACGAGTCGAGTTTGAACATGATAGATTCAGGTTGAATTTATATTCTTGTTTTAAACCCATTGTCATTTAAGTCTTATATATAACTTATATTGCTTTTCCTTTCCTTTTTAAACCGTCTTTCTTTTTTTTCTTTTTTGTGTTGGAAAAATCTTGTTCTTTTTATCTTCTGAAGTTTCATGGTCCTCATAGTTGAGGAAGACAGCAAAACCAAGTTATGGCCTTAGCTGCCGTTTTCTCACAAAGCTTTGAGTGAAAGAAAGGATTGAAATTAACTGCTCCACTAATCAATAAGACAATCTTACATCGTTTCTTTAGTAGCAATTTGTTGTCAAAAGATCACAAAAAAGCAAGATCTCTTTAGTGCATTCCCATGTCACAGATTTAAGAATTATATATTGATTCTTGACATATAGCTACAGTAATTCTGGTCCCAATTAACAATTTGTTTCCACCTGACTTTGAAATTCTCTCACCTTTCATATCACTAGCACCTTTTCAAGTATAAAATTTTTGACATGTAATGATCTGATAGAGTGATTTGGAGAGGTGAATTTTGTATAATATTGGTCTTGGTTTGACTCTGTAATAGTACAGTCAAAATGCTTATATAAGTCTGACTCTAACACTTATTGTAAATATATATATATATAATTTCTTTCATTTCAATCTTTTTTTGACAATTTCATAAGCCAAAAAAGTTTCTTATGCATAAATTTTGTTGAAAACTAGTGTAAATGTTATAGTGAATACGAAATTAATTAGTGTCTTTTAAAGTGTCTATCTAGAGTTAGGACTTTAATTAACCATCGTGTCTTACATTGATTAGGGAAAAATATGTGTCAGTGTGTTAATGGTAGTTCTCTCCTTTAGAGGACACTGGTTATTCCTTCTTTTTTAAGATAATGGTCCTTTAATTTGCTCCTTTTTTAATGATGAAATCACGAGAAGGTCTGTAATTTTCACCACTTAAAAATTACACAGTTTCTTTTCTTATTTTTAATTGAAAGACTTAAATCAATTTGTAGATTTTAATCATCATAAATTTATAGTTATTAGTGATATAATCAAAGTTTGTATGTGACCTGATTTAAACACTTACTTAACAAAAAAAAATCTTGCATGTGTTCTTATCTTTCTTTTATTTTTCCTCTCCTAATGTAAGTTTAGTGGATACCACGTTGTTCGTATTGCCACCCCCTAGCGCGTACGTACCACATCGACTAATGTTTTTAGGAGATTAATTAATTATGAGTAATTAACGATATCATAATCTCATCAGTTTGCAAAGCTTTATTGATGCTTATATAGATTTCATTCCTTTTTTTTTTTTTTTTTTTTTGTGCTTGTTCTATTTAGTTGGAAGATTCTTTAAGCTTCTAGAGAAATAGGTAAGAGATGGTTTTGTTTTGTTCTTCTAATAGAATTAAAGTGATGCATATATTTGGTTACTTTTGAGGAAACCCCGTGAGGAATCTGGAGTCACTTTTCTTTGATTAGTCTAACACCTATTTTACGGTGATGGGAGAGAATACGGTGATTAGTCATGCATCCTTTCCACGTATAAATATATATATATATATATTTAAAGATTTCAAAAAAAAGGACATATTTAATTAATCTTTTTTATTATTTATGTAACATTACGATTTCAATAAAAAAATATTTTTTTAATGATTTAGTTTGGGAAAAAAGAAAAAAAAAACCAGAAGACAAAGGCTAATATTTTTGGTTTTATAATATTACACGATTTTACCCCATTTTGAGACTTTTTGGTACTATCTATGGCTTGTATAGAATTTGGAAGTTCGCCACCCTTTTTTTTGCCCCCCACCCCCCCTTTCTTGTAAGTCTCATTCCTCCTCTATCCTTTATGACTATAAGGATCAATAGTAATTCTATACTTATTCTTATTATACCTTAAATTTGAAATCTCAAAATTTAAATTATTGTCATTATTATCACTAAACTGTAGAGAAGTTTGTCACACTTAACACTAACTAATATCAACTCTAAGATTCCTGACCCACATGCACACTTTTATTTGGTAAAACCACGGACCAAAATTTTTCTAAATTACTTTGGTTGTGTTTTAGAACCTAGCTAGTACAACTTAGAGGATCACATAAAATAGTGGTGCTTTCCTCGATATTAATGGGGAAAAAAAAAAGAGGTGCTTTCCTCATGAATATTATTGTTGATGACCCTGATATATAGCCTTTGTTCTGTGTTCCTTTACAAAGTGGAGTAAAATCCATGTGTGGTGAGTAATTTGGGGCACTTTAACATCATGGGATAGGGTACTACGTTCGTATCAGCGATTGATTGTACGTACCAATATGTAAGAGATGCACATGATCCGTAATGGTCAAGTAATAAATTTGTGCCAGAAAGGAAAACTATAAAAGAAAGCGATTTGACAAAATGGACTTGATGATGAAACTCTAGTTCAGGTCATTGTCTCCCCCTTCTGTCACTTTGGATCAAGTCGAAAGTACCAAAGGGGAGAAAAATCAAAAGTGACTAGTTTAATAGTAAATAAAAACACTTGGAAGCGAGAGTTCCTGAGCTCGAAACATATTAAGGGTATATGAGATATTACTATTGATCTTCAAGAGAAAGGGATATATGAAAAATAAGAAGAGGGATGGACGTAAATAAAATTCTATTATAAGGTCAAATTTTTTAGTATCTTTTATTTTATCACTCAAATTGTGACCCTATCCTTCAATTAAGTTGGTCATATGTCTCATTTTAAAAGTTCTATAATGTCATGCAATTAACTTTCTATTTGAAAGTTTCAAAGGTAGGGTTTCGTCTCCACCAATATTGCAAGTAACTTGGAGATTTCGATAGTGTTCCCTCCCTTCCTTCATAAACCATATCATATAATATTGTTATGACAATTAGACTAAATATTATCGAAACGTTAATATTGTTTGCAGAAAACCCTACTTATTTCATCTCTCCGTTTCCTCAAAATCACTTTAAATTGGGAAATCTAACGCCCTTATCTTGGATGCATAAATCCCTTAAAAAAAAAAGTATCGATAAGGATCAGATGCAGCTGGTTGTTACTAAGAAAGAATGGTATAAGAGAATCATGAAAAGGAGATCATGTCTACATCATTAGGGGAAAGAATATAGAATTACCAATTCATGAAGGAAATCATTTGACGAGAAGAGCTGTATAGATATTGGGACATATATATCACGTTGATTCCTAGCCTTCCAATATGGGTTATGTGATGGGAATTCTTTTAACCTAATAAATTGATGTTGTGAAGAATTTTTTTTGTTTGTCATCTCTCCTCGAACCCATTTAAAAAATAACTTAAATATCAAATATTTACGTCAAGAATTATTCCTTCAAATTACTGAGTTACCTGGGTCAATATGATTTTTCTTTCTTTCTTTTGAAAAATGAGAAATTTAATATTATTTAATTTCTAATAAATTAAATGTCTTTATCAATTAATTTCTGACAAGCCATTTCAGAGGAAAGGGTTCGAGTTGGTAAATGGAATAATTTAGGTTTTGGAAGTCAAATTCTCAATGCATAGGTTACCCCTTTTATTTATTTATTGGGTTGTTTTTGCTCTATGAGATCATTTGTCGCCTGATTTTCGCCGCATTCAGACTTAATAATCGAATTAATTTCAAGTCAGATTTTGCTTCTCTAATTTTTAAAATGCAACACAATTATTTTTCTAATTTGTCCCAAGAGAGTACACATCATCAGATTAATTAAAATAAAATAATAAATGATTTTTTTTCATCGATAAAATAACATTTTTAGGGTACTTTTTCAAATCAGTTTTATACTCAATTATTATTTTTATTTTAAATCAGTTGAAATTGAATGTTATATTTTCTAAATTAGAAAAAAAAAATTTGCAAGAGGAATTGACATGATTGTCTTCAAAATAAACTGAGTCGAATTTTTTCTATAAAATTTATTAAAATCAAAATCAAACATTTAATTTTGAATTGAGGAAATAACATGATTTTGAAAACTAGATCAGATCGATTGGTCTCTAATGTTGACAGCTCTAGGAATCTGAGGGGGGACTGGCCTGTTGGATTGGGAATTGGTCGAACCAAACATAAACCCCTATCGACAGGCTTTAACTTGTATTTTTGTGATATGTTATTATTCTTATAAATTTATTTACATCTTCTAAAACTTTATATATTGTATCTTATTAATTTTAAAATAAATATAAAAAATGAAAATCCGGTTAAATCCGATCTGACCTTAACCCCTATACCAATCAGATTTAATATCCGATCTGATTTTAAAAAGATTACTAATTATAGGCTAGTGTTAATCTGGAGCAAGTATATTGATTCGAAGCCTTGATGATCATCTATCCCATATAGGGGTGGAAACGGTACTAAATGGATCTGAAACTATTAGTTCCGCAGCTGGATCAGATTAATAAATATAGGATCCAAATCCTACCCAATTACCCATCGGCTCCAACTTACTTAGACCCGGACCCTACTCAATCGGTATCAGATATCATGCCAGGTATATCCGATATGTTTTCTATTTTTTATTCATATTTTGTACAAAAAAAAGAAGAAGATATTTACTTATAAAAATATCAAACAAAGTAAAATTTAAATAAGTTAAACAAAAACTTAAAGTTAAATATGCGAAAAGTCAAATTAATACTCACTTATCAATCAAATTTAAAATAACCAAGACTAATTATTAAATAATAATTATAACACTTATAAAAAAATATTTAAAATTCTATAGCCAAATAATAAAATTAAAATTAAAACAAGAATGGAAAATATATTCATTGTGCCTATATATATAAAAATATTATACATATATACTTAATCGGATTCGAACCCATTTAAAGAGTATTATTCAGATTCGAGCCGAAATTGGATCCAGATATATAAATAAAAGTACCATATCCGTCATAAACGGATTTAGAACGGATTCGGATCCAAGTATACCCTACCCGTTAATAACCCTAATCCCATAATAAGAAATTAATACTATTTAATTTCAATCAAACAAAACAATCAGAGAAAAAGATACAAGTTGGCAAATGGAAGTCAAATCTACAATGCATCGTTTACCCCTTTTTCCTTTTTTTTTAATCATTTATTAATTTATTTATTGGAGTTGTTGTTGCGCTATGAGATCATTTCTCACCTGTTTTTCGCCGCATTCAGATTCAATAATCGAATTACGGGATATGAATCTCTTTGTCTCCTCCTTTTTTTTTTTTTTAATCATAATTTCAAGTCAAATTTTGCCTCTCTGATTTTTAAAATTCAACACATTTATTTTTCTTTTTACCAAAGAGTACACATCATCAGATTATATTAAATTAAATAATAAATGACCTTTTTTTAAGTACTTTTCTCAAATCAATTTTATACTCGCACTAAAATTAAACTTTATTATTTTTATTTTAAATCTGTTAAAATTAAATGTTATAATTTTTAAATTAGAAAAAATTTTACAAAGTAATTGACATTATTGTATTCAAAATAATGAGTCAAATTTCTTCTATAAAATTAATTTTTTTAAATTTTATTTTTTAAAGCGATATTCAAGCAAGCTCATGTATACATATCGACTATATCGTTATTAGCTACAGTTTCACCAAGGTTAGAATTTACAATAAAATCGAATCAAACATACTATCAGTGTTATGCAAACATCACATCTGAAACACTCGATCGCACCCTTAGATGCTTCTATAAAATTTATTAAAGTTAAAATCGAACATTTAATTCTCAATTAAGGAAATAATGAATTCCCTTAGTCACTATTTATAAATCATTTGAACTTATTTTTCTTATAATTAAATACAAGTCATTATTAATTTATTAAGTATTTTACTGATTTTTTATTCTATTATCCCTATTTCCCTATCTTTTTCTAAAAAATTGTTGTTAGTTTGATAAAATCATAAACATAAACATTTTATGATAAAAAAAATATTATCTTAATTTTTATAAAATCACGACTGCAGAACTTATAAATATCGTCCAAGAATATATAAGCTCGTATAAACTTATACAAAACTTATAAGTACAGTTAATTTTAAATGATTAGATTAAGTTCAAAGATTCAGGATCGAATCTTGACAGATACAATATAGAAGTTTCATCTAATGTAATGGGTTTCTACTGAGCACCGTCACTGATCTTTCCACCCAAGGAGCTATTGCGTTATTATGTGATTTACCATCTCCATAATAATTTTTTCTATTTTGAAAATAATCCATGTCAGCAATCCCTAGGGACTCAGCACATTTCCCCCATATATAAACCCCTAACATGATTAAATTATGATCATTATGATGTATGAGTAGGAAATCAGTCAAAAATAAAATTTACCCTCCGCAATTCTATTTTGCCGGGGAATGGGGGCCAGCGAAAATTTCGCCTTTGACCGCAAGTGGGAATATAAATTGAAGACAAACAAAGGAGAATTGCATAGTTTACCCGTGGCAATTATTTTATTATATCGAGTGGTCCCACTGATGATGAAGTTTGGTTGGAAAATTTTAGTGCGGCCAGGTTTCATGTATCCCATAATCCAAACTCGATTTCCGGTAACTTTTTTAATGTGAAACACTCTATTCCATTTTATAATAATAAAAAAAAGAAATTTATATAGGTGTCGGTTAATAATATATATATATATTTATATATATATATTATAAATTAAATTCTAAAAACAAATTTAATTTTAGAATGGTAAAATCTTCATTTTAGTACTATAACATTTTTTATTTAATCGCGTAAGTTTATAACTTTCATTTTATTTTTTTGGATCTTATAACTTTTTTTTTAATGTAACCAGATAAGTCATTTTCACCTGTTTTTTATATTTTTAGATAAAATAAATCATTTCTTTTTTAACTCGTAAAGGTATTTTAGTCTGTTCACTGTATCAAACAATTATAATAGATTTAAACAAAAAAAATCTAGTCTATTTTTTCATTTACATTTCTAGTTGTGATAAAAAAAAGTGTTGAAAGTATTAATCAAAATCAGATTATAGATGAAGATAAGACTGAAATTTTTTTAATTTAAATCGATTAGAAGAGGTTGATACAGTGAACATATTAAAATACCCTTAGGAATTGAAAAAAATGATTTAATTTGTTTGAAAATAAAAAATCAGACGAAAATGACTTATCCGGTTACAAGAAAAAATGTTATAGGATTCAAAATGATAAAATAAAAATTATAGACCTAAGTAACTAAATAAAAAATGTTATAATATTAAAATGAGGATTTTACCTTTTAGAATATTTAATTTTTCATAATACCGATAGCAATTTTATCTTTATCGAAAGATTAAGGGTGATTTTGACATTCTTCATTTAATACGAAAAATGTATATGATGATTGAAGTCTATTTTTTATTTAAAAACAAAAAAAAAAATTTAATCCATCTCATCTTCGATTGATGTTTTAATTCAAATTTTTATCAAATTTTTAATTTTTTAATGAAAAAAGACTATAAATTTAAAATTATATTTCGTAAAATGAAATTACGCAATCTAATATATCCAAATAATCCCTAAAGAATGCTTTTAAGTGTTGAAAATTTATATATGTGTTGCTAAAAGCATT
>JAWZTD010021467.1:0-18325 GCA_035221335.1 Echites panduratus
TAGAGGTTCTTAGGCATCCTTCATTGGGATGTTTCGTGACACATTGTGGCTGGAATTCAACACTAGAAAGTATCGTTAGTGGGGTTCCGGTTGTCGCGTTTCCGCACTGGACGGATCAGGGGACGAACGCCAAGTTACTGGAAGATGTGTGGGAAACAGGGGTTAGAGTTAGAGCTAACAAAGATGGCCTTGTTGAGAGCGAAGAAATCAAGAGGTGTACAGAATTAGTGATGGACGAGAAAGGAGGAAAGGCCATAGAGTTGCGGAAGAATGCACAAAAATGGAAAGATTTAGCTAGTTCTGCAATACAAGAAGGAGGATCCTCAGACAAGAATCTAAAAACATTTCTTAAAGGTGTAGGATTGATCTAGATTTAGGTAGGTTTTTGAATTATCATATTTTCTTTTCATTTTAGGTATGGAATTATTGCATATAATAATATTTCAATAAGCTAGTCATCTTTTTTATATTTCACTTTTCTTGATTAAATGTCTCATCTTTTTAAGTTGGGTTAATTTTATTGAAAATATTTGACTTATCAAATGTTTATTTTGCCCTTTTATAATTGAAGGTATAGTGTTAAAAAGGAAAATATAAGGGACGATTAAAATAATAATAATAAAAAAGTGTTAGAAAGAAATAGAAAGCACGAAGTGTTGGTAAAATGTTTATGTCGACTTTGTGCAAAACAGAGCAAAGTGAACAAATGGTTTTAACTATCGAAAATAACCGGGCGTTTACCGTTAGAGTAAGTAAGGATAATAATGTTAAATTATGATTAAATTTTAGTTAATTTATTAAAACGAGACATTTAATTTTAGATGTTTTATAATAGAATATGAAATATTCATATACAAGAGGGGGAGTTTATTTTAGAAGGTGAAATGCTTTTAAAAAGTTTACTACACAATTGTTTGACTTGATGTTCAATCCAAGTCTCCCCACAAAGAACTTTTGTAACAATGTTACAACAAACCTAACAAAACCTATTTGGCATGTGGCATGGACTCTTACCCTTTATTGAACAAAAAATCAGAACAAGAAGAGGATAAAAGTTCATTTCTAAAGATGATATATGAAATGAATGCAATTGCAAAACGCAGGACTAGTTAATTCTAAGAGGTGCAAAATTCACCTCAAAGACATAAGGACCCCTAAACTCCCTAGAGAGGCAGTTGTTGTAGTTGAAGAAAAAGTTTTCCTTTTGATCACAGCTATGATTAGCCATGGCGGTGGCATCAGTTGCCATATTTTTCTAGCCTGAGAATAATATAAGAAAACATCTTCAGCTCGAGGACCTTTCTTTCCATTCTGATGATGTCAAGGTTGTGAGAGAGGAATAAGGAGCTTCTAGTAATTAGCACTCCGACCGAAAGCTAAAGAAGAATGTACTCTCTATCTTTATCCTTATCTCTATATCTAATTATAAGTCATTTGTCATAATTTTTATGATATATATACATATATAAACACAATAAGTAAATGCTTGTCATGGGCAAACGAGTATGATCCGAAGGACCCAATCTGAATATCCATTAACCTGACTCAAGAACAAGAATCGACTGGGATTGTCGGTGGGTCAAGACCTTCCAAGGTCTATAAACAAAAGTTAATGAGACCTCACGAAGGTCTAAACTCACACATACAACCTGCAATCACCTCAATGAGGTTCACGACCTATAGCTTGGGAGTTTACAATAGAGGATGAGGGTCTCTTGATCATTGAGATGTGGCTAGAGAGCTCTTGGATACCATTGGAAAACTCCTTAAAGATCACACATAGACTCCTTATAAGGAACATGAAATAAAATACATCACTTTCTAATAAGGAAACTTAATAAAATCAAGATTAGGTTTGATGATATACACTCTCAATCATGTCAAATTGTAAGGGATTGAGATTAACTTCAATAAGGTAACCACACCTAAAAAGAGGGAAATCGTTTGTCTTCAAGACACAATGATCATTGAAAGGGAATTAACCTGATCGTTAGAGTTATCCACAAGGCGACAACCCACTTTGGTGATCTTACACCTTTTGGCTGTTCTTGTAGGCTCCAATGCTACGAGATGACCTAAAGGCCTATTTTTAGCTCCATCAACTTGATTTAAGTATAATATATATTTTATAAATGTCTAACACTGATAATTGAGGCTTCAAGCCTTGGTAGCTTATTAGTAAGTAGTAACACTTGGGATTTTAGGTCTCGAGCTCGAGACACAACGAGGGTAGATGGGGTGCCACTACTTAGCTGCTGGACCTATTACAAGGGCTACAGCTTCAAAGATAAGGAAAACTTTGGTGACATTTATGCAACAAAATGAAGAACTCTTTGATTTTGAAGAGTTAATGAAGATGCCAAAGCTTGAAGATGTCAATGAAGACAAGAAGCTATGGAATGTGACTTGGATTGAAAGTATTAAGGACTCTTCAATGATGAATTCAAGTGTTGAAGGAAGTAAGAAGAACCTTGGAACATACTTGGAGAAATCAAGGCAAGAAAAGGATGAAAATTGGCTAGAAGCAGAAGCAGAGCCGGTCAAGGCAACTGGTGCAGTACTAGTCCCGATTAGCCTCCGAAGTTTGGCACTTGCAATAGCCAAACAACTGAGATCAACGTGTCCAACACTGGCCCCCCTATAGACACTGGTTGCCCTATTTTTCAGGGTAAGTTTGAAAGCGTTTTCTTAGTAATTTATGTTTTGGTTAAGTACTTAATTGCAATTTTAAGTCCAATTAAGACTTAGTTAGATTTTGATCAAGTCTTGGACTATTTATATTAATTTTCATTGTAATTTTATGAATTCAATTATCATTCAATCAAAATATACTTTTCTCCTTTTGAGAGTTAAAACCTAAAGATCATATCGATCTTTTGTGAGAGTTTTGCATAGAACTGCTTAGGGTTCTTGAGAGACTTCTTAGGAGGGTTACTACTACTTTGGTTTAAGGTGTAGTAAGGTTCTATAAACTTCTAGATTGGTTAGGGTTATTCCATAATCTTGGTCAATCAATTCTAAACTCGAATCGTTGACACTTCGTGTTAATTCTATTCTTCATTGAGATGTTCTTTAAGGTTGGGCCTAGAATTGAGGATCTCATCATTTTCGTATTAGAGAATAGGGTTTGAAAACGGTTTGACTATCTTGTTTGTTTTCTTGTTTCGTGCTTAAAGATTATATCTTTTCTTCTTTGAAACTCGTATGATCTTATATGTGTTTTTGTTTCGTTCTTTACATCCATCCTGGTTTATCTTTGTGATCAAATTGTGTTTTTATGAAGATTCAATTGTGGAGTTGCCATCTTTGTTATTGTTTAATACATATAAAAAGAAAAAAAAGGATTTCGAAAGTTTGGAGAAGCGACATTCAAAAATTTTGGGCAAGAAAAGCTTCAAAATTGTGAAAGTTTGGGTGAAAAACTTGATTGAATTATTTGTTTGAGTTGTGAAGAAGATTGAGAAAGAAGAATTGAAGTTGAATTGAGATTGATTGAATCTATGATTGAGTTTCTTGATTTGGTTGTTGAAAAGTTGCAGAAAATTTCTTTTGGTCACAAAATCTTTGAACTCAAGGTATTTGATAAAATTACCTATCTTCAAAATTCTATGATTCTTAAAAATTTACTTGATCAAAACTTAGTTGATTGACCTAATTCATTGACATTCTAAATTTCTTTGATTCTTATTTGTGGTTTCTTTGACTAATTGATGAGTTTTTGGAAGATTCTTGCATCTTGAAATAGGGTGGTTGGAAAGCTTCTCTAGAGTCAATTAAGAGCCTCAAAGAAGTTCAAGAGAGGTAACAGGCTGAGATAGTAAGATCAATTGAGTGAGTAAAAGCCTAAAGAGTACAAACAAGAGAGAAACATGAGGAATAATCTTTGTTCTTTTTCTTTGTTTGCTAACCATGTAGGAAAACCATAATGAAGGGACGTCAAGTTCATCACATGCATCTAGTATGGGTGAAGACAATGTAAATATGGCTTTCATTGTTGAGAGATTAGAGGAACTATTAACTAACATGGCTGAGATAAGTTGAAGCATTAATGCCAAGGTTGATAGAGTGGAAGAGAGAGTTCATCAAGTTGGGACTATTCCAACTGAGAAATCAACACTTGATAACGAGAAGACGAAGAGCCAAGAGGGCAAAGAGGATGGGATGTTAGTTTGGGATCTATCAAATTGACTATTCCACCATTCAAGGGAACACATGATCCAGAAGCATACATAGCTTGAGAGTGCAAAATTTAGTATTTCTTTGATTGTTATGATTATTCTGAAGCTAAGAAGATAAAGTTTGCCATTATTGAATTTACTGATTATGCATTGACAAAGTGGGATCAACTATCAATAGTAAAGAGAAGTGCCAATGAGAGACCAATTCGTACTTGGAATGAGTTCAAGAATGTGATGAGAAGCCACTTTCTTCCAGCTTATTATCAAAGAGAGTTGTATCAAAGATTGCAAACTCTATCTCAACGTTCAAGAAATTTTAGTTCATCAAGTCTACCAAATTCAACAAATAAAAGTTCAAATAGTTGGCGAAGAAAGGACGGAGTTAGTTCAAGATTTCCAGCCATGGATCAAGGAGCAAAACCTAAATTTGCTTAGCATAAAGCACCTCAAAATGACTAGGGAAAAGGGCTGCAACAACCTATTAGGCTTAGAGAAGTCAAGTGTTTGAAGTGCCAAGGGTATGGACATGCAAATCAATTTCCTAACAAGAGTAACATCTTGATTGAAAGAGGAATTGTTGAATCTTCTAGTGAAGATGAAGAAGAAGTCACAGCTGTACAAAATGAAGAAAAATCTGAAGTTGGTGATGAAGTTGCTGAGAATTATGATTAAGAAAAGTTGAATATTGTGGTGAGAAGAGTGCTTAGTACTCAACTAAGCAAGATGAAGAAGAAGAAGTGCACAAGGAGAATTTATTCCATGCAGATGTAAGATAAATGACTACGTTTGTAGCTTGATAATTTATAATGCAAGTTGCTTGAATGTGGCAAGTTCTCACATGGTTGAAAGATTGAAGTTGCGAAGCATTGATCATCCGAAGCCTTAAAAATTACAATGGCTGAATGATAGTGGAGAAGTCAAGGTAGGACAGCAAGTAAGAGCTCTTTTCTCAATTGGTAAATATCAAGATGAAGTTCTTTGTGATGTTGTGCCTATGCAAGCTACACATAAATTGCTTGGGAGACCATGGCAGCTTGATAGGAGAGTTGTCTTTGATGGGTAAAAGAATCGATATACACTTGAGAAGGATGAAAAGAAGATGCATTTGGAAGCCTTGAAGAGACATAAAGCACACATGGACTAAAAACCCATGATGGTAAATATGAAATTGGACTATGAGAGTGTGAAAAAGAAAGAAAAAGTTGAGAGTACAAAATAAATTGAGAGAAGAAAAGAGAGGAAGTTGAGAAAGAAAAGAAAGAGAGAGAGATGAAAGTGAAAGAAAAGAAAAGAATGGGAGAAAGAAAAGAGTGAAAAGAAATTGATTTGTTATGTCAAAGAAAGAGAGATTAAGAGTGCTTGTTTGAGTTATAGACCAATGGTCTTGATTAAGTACAAACATTCTTTAACTTCTACCTCTTTAGAAACTTCTTTTCTTGATACAAATCCTTCTTTGCCTAGTGAAATTTACTCTCTTTTGTAGGCATACAATGATGTATTTCGGAAGGAACTACCTAAGGAGTTGCCACCTATTAGAAGGATTGAGCACCAAATTGACTTTGTTCTCTGAGCACCATTACCAAACAATCTTTGGAAGGTCAGTGAAATTACTTCTTCTTCCGACATGAAGAATTCTTCAAAAAATTCCTACCTTATATTACTAATACAAACTAGAAAAGGAGCTACAAAGTCAAGCTGAAGAGCTCTTAGAGAAGGGGTATGCAAGAGAAAGCATGAGTCCTTGTGCAGTCCCAATCTTTCTAGTGCCAAAGAAAGACTATAGTTGGAGAATGTGTGTAGATTTTCATGCCATCAACAAAATCATGGTATCTCTTTCCTATTCCTAGGTTAGATGATATGTTGGATGGGTTGAGTGATAATAAATGTTTTTCAAAGATTGATGTCATCAAATTAGGATGAAAGAAGAAGATGAATGGAAGACAACTTTTAAGACCAAACATGGTTTATATGAATGGGATGTCTTGCTATTTGGTTTAACTAATGCACCTACTACATTTATGAGATTGATGAAGCATGCTCTTAGGGGTTGCATAGTTTTTTGTTGTATATTTTGATGATCTTAATTTATAGCAAGAGTATAGATATGCATGTTGGTCTCTTGCAAACTATTTTTGACATACTTAGGAGAGAAGAATTGTATGGAAATTTGAAGAAGTGTTCCTTTGGTTTGCAAAAAACTTATATTTCTTGGATATATTGTTTCTTCTAATGGTGTTCAAGTTGATGATGAGAAGGTTAAGGTAATCACAGATTAGCCTACACTAAAGACGGTAAATGAGGTAAGGAGTTTCCACGGGTTGGCGTCCTTTTATTATAGGTTTATGCCTAATTTTATTACTTTAGCTGCCCCTCTTACCGAAGTGACCAAAGTAAAGGTAAAGTTTAGATGGGAAAGAGAGCAAGAGAGTGCATTTAATTTGTTGAAAGAAAAGCTTGCTTATGTACCTATTCTATAACTTCCCGACTTTTCTAAAGTTTTTGAAATTGAATGTGGTGCATCAGGGTTGGTGATTGGGGTTGTTCTTATGCAAGATAAGAAGCCTATTGCTTACTTTAGTGAGAAATTGAGTGGTTCTTCTTTGAATTATTCGACTTATGATAAAGAATTGTTTTCTTTGGTTAGGTCATTGGTGCATTGCCATCACTACTTATGGCCAAAGTAGATCGTCATACACACCGACCGTTAAAGGGACAAATCAAGTTAAACAAAAGATACGCAAGATGAGTAAAGTTTATAGAGATGTTTCCGCATGTCATCAAGTATAAACAAGGTAAGGAAAATGTGGTTGCGGATGCATTGTCTCACAAATATACTCTTATCACTACTCTTGGTGCAAAATTACTTGGTTTTGAACTTATAAAGGAGTTGTATGCGAATGATGATGATTTTAGGGTTGTGTATGTTGCAACTAAGAATGGTGCATATGATAAATATTATTTGCATGATGGATTTTTGTTTGGGGAAAATAAGTTATGTATACCTAAGTGTTCAATTTGGAAAATTTCTTGTGATTGAAAGTCATTGGGAGGTTTAATGAGACACTTTGGAATTGTGAAAACTTTACACTTTTAGAGAACAATTTTATTGGCCTCATATGAAGAAAGATGTGTTTAACTTATGTTCTAATTGTGTTGTTTGTAGAAAAGCTAAATCAACATTAAAACCAAATGGATTGTATATGCCTTTACCAATTCATAGTGCACATTGGGAAGATATATCTATGGATTTTGATCTTGGTTTACCGAGATCTAGGTGGGGAAAGATTCTATATTTGTGGTAGTTGACGGATTTTCTAAGATGGCTCATTGTATTGCATGTTCAAAGGTTGATGATGGACCTCATATGGCAGATTTTTTTTTAAAGAAGTAGTTAGATTGCATGGTATACTTAAAACTATTGTTGTGATAGGGATGCTAAGTTTCTGAGTTCCTTTTGGAAAAAAAAATAGTAAGAATTAAATAGAGGGGAAAAGGGGAAGATAAAAAATGAAAAGATCTTAAGAAAAAGAACTAAAGATATAGGAAAAGAAATTAAAAGGAATGAAACATGACAAGGAAAAATGAAAATTTGAAAAATAAAAAAGATGGAAATAACTAACTCAAGTGATTGAATACATTTTTTCTTTCTTAATCTAGTGAACTGAAAAAGTCAAAAAAAAAAAAAAGACTAAGAATATTACTGTTTTTCATGGGTATGGTTGTTAAACTCAGAAGTTGTTGTGAAATCCTTCAACTCGAGAGTAGAATTGGTAAACTAGTTAAACTAGGCCGAGTTTACTGAATTCTCTAAATTTTAGTTCTTTCGGAATGGAAAATAAATATTATATTAAATTAATATTTATTATATATGCTTAATAAAAATATAATTATTATGAGTAATTTTCGTATTCATTTCATACACGTAATTGATGTCTTTGATAGAGGTCATTTGTATGCTATGGTAACAAATTGTTTCTGGTGTATATTGTGTTTGAATGGAAGGTTTGGGAATCAATTTGTATTATGCTTTATGGGGTCACAAACCATTGGGTGTTATGGTTTATGCCCGTAATGAAAGAGATTTGTACTCTTGGCTCTTACAATGGATAGTATTTCTTGACTATATTGCTTCTTCTAATAAGTTCAACATTTGTGAAAGAAAGATCTTATTAAATAAAGAATGGCCACTACCTTTAAATGAAGAAGAGGTTGGGAATTTTCATGGAATATTTCTAAAAGAGGTTGACAAATGCCTAGTTCTTCAGAGCATGGACCTACTCGGTGAGTTTTATAATCATCTTTTAATCCATGTTAGTGACAATTCTCTTCTCAATGTAGGACTTGAGATTTGAGGACAAATATTTTGAGGTGATGCAGAATGATGGTGATCAAGGATTAAACCTAGCAATGTTTAGACTATTTTGAAGAGTAATACATTGAAGATGGACTTCATGGAATAGAACATGCTTACAAGGACTTACACTTCAGGTATGAGGGATCATGGATGCTTTCAAGTGATGACCTAAAGGAATACATGTCCCATGCAATGAGGATCATGTACAAGGTTGTATTTCAAATGTAAGAATGTCATAGGAAGGATTAAGAAGTCATTGATGGCATTAATGCAAAATAATAAAAAACAACTTGCTGTTTGATGTGATCTTCAAAGGAACCCGTCTTAACCAAACCAATTGAAACAATCCCGAGGTCATCATAAGATCATAGCTAGAACATTGACCTTTGTTGCCTCCAATATGAACCAATGTCTTACATTTGGTAGACTAATTCAACACCCTAGACTAGTGATTGAATTGCCCTAATTAAAGAAGTTAGTCAAGAACCCTAGAGGATTTGTTGAAGAACCCTCAAAGTAATCAAGTTTGATACATAAATGGAATCATTCAAATTCATTAAGTTGTTTGTAAAAGTTCTTTTTTTTTTCTTTTTAAATTACAATTGAGAGAGTATTTATAGCCCAAAGATCAGACTTAACCAAAAAGAGTCTTGGTTAGGGCTCAAAATACATAAAAGATATCAAAAACTAAAAAAAGGAAGTCAAGAAAACAAAGTGGAATGCGATAAGAAAACAGGGTAACCAAGGCCTATCATGGTGCAGGTTCCTCTCAGTAATTTATTCTTGCAAAGCCAGTCGTGAAGCCCATGTTCTAAGCCAGATTGGTGCCACCAGTGGCTCAACTTTTTTTACTAGTTGGAGCCAATTCTTTAAGTTTTGTTCCTTTTGTGCTCAGTCATTGCTTGCTTTCAAATGATGCTTCTTCAAGTATTCTCCAAGGTTCTTATTATCATATTTTAAGCTAGAAAATGCTTATTTATCATCATTAATGTCTTGAACCTGGATAATGTTAAAATACTTCCTTGAATCAAAATCATTTTCAAATGACATCCTCCCAAAGATTGCATCAAAGTCAAGTTGATCTTCTATTCCTTGAACAAATATCATCAATGCTTGTCTTAACTTTGAAACCCTTGATCATGTGATAGGTCCGTCAGGTATCTTTGGAGTTGGATCACCGTCATTCCCCCTCAATGAATTACGTTTTATAGATGTTTATCTATATTATCACATATTTCATGGTTTAGGTTCTATTGCTGACATATCTTTGCCTGAAATTTTTTTGCAAAACATGCCTAAAGTGGTTCAACAACCTCCTAATGTTAATAAGGCTTTTTGTTATCCATGATTTCGTACTTCTTTTCTCCAAACTTTTGGACTTCCACTTGCTGAATTTGTAGGTCTCCGACCCAAAGCTACTATCACACCTACCACTATACCTAATATCAGCTATACTCGTTTTAGGGACGGGATTTGGTGACATGCACCACACAACTTAGTGCGTGATGAAGTCCATGAGGAGGAAGAAATTGCAACCATGGAGCATGGTGGTGTTGCCACTCTTGAAATCCCATCTACCTTTGCTTCTACACAGCCGTGAACCAGAGATATGTTGCACCAAATCATTGCTAACCTAGAAGCAATGCAATCCGAAAAGAAAAAAAGGATTGTTGGTAGCTAATTATTGCCTAGAACATTTGTTAATTTTGAGGAGAAAATGCACCGTTAAATGCTAGCGGGAAAAATGGGGCTAGAAGCCACAAAGAGTCAAAAAAAGAGTGGAACTAATTTAGAATTGTTCAGTGGTTTTCTTTTGTCTTTTTATTGAAATTGGATTGCTTTAATTATGTTTTTCTTATTTCTTTCTTGAAAGGGTTTCAAGATGATTTTGTTTCCAACTATTTGTTTTTACTCAATTGTCTATGTATGCCTAATAAGTTAAGTTATTCGTATCCATTTTTGTTTGCATGTGGATTTCTATGCTTTAAGCTTTGTTTGTTTTGTAATGTGATTTCTTTCTTTCTTTCTTTTTTAGGAAACACCATGGCGGGGGTTTGACAGGCCTACCTGCTTATTAAAAGAAAAAAAAAATTTAAAATACAGCAAAGGAAAACAAGCCCGCCAGGCTGGGTCCTGGTGGGTGGGTCCGGCTGTTCCTGTGGGCTAGTTATAAATTGTATTTTAGGGAAACTTACTTTATCATATGAATTGTATTTTAAATTCATACTTTAAAACTAATGTACACTAGTTAAGTGAATTTAGAACTTTTTAAAATCAAAAGTAAAATTTATTTGAGTAATAAAATTATTACGAAGTTAGAAGTTTCAAAATTTTAGAAGTTAAAAACTTGTAAATTTGTAAGTAAAAGTTAGAAATTTACAAATTTTAGAAGGTAAATAAATTTATATGTTTAAAAATTATTAGAAGTATTCAAATTAATTAGTTGTCATAAGTAAGACTTTTGAAATTTATACAAATTAAAAATTTCAAATCTAATGAGCAAAGAGAAATTTGTTGAATTAATAATTAAATTCTTCAACTTAGAAATTTTGTGGAGAATCATAATAAAAAAAATTACAATTAGAAATTTAATAACAATTAAAAATTTACAAAATTACTGGGAAAACCTTCTATTGTTGTTAGGGTTCATCAATATTTTCTCAATCCTCCATATTAATTATAGATGGATCATCTTGAGCTCTTCTTTAGGCCTTTATCCAATCGAAACAGCACATTAGAGTTTCCAAAGTATTGGGTGCTAGGACACTCCTAGATTCATCGAGTTTTCTACCACTCTCACTGAAAGAGCTTTCGGATGCAATAGTTAAAACATGTGGTGTCAAAATGTCTCGTGCCATTGGAGACAAAGTTGGGTAGGTGGATTGATTTTGCTTCCACCATTTTAAAATGTCAAAACTAGAGGCTTCATCGAAATACGGGACTTGAAAGGAAATGTTGTAGATTGCTAACTCATTTAAGCCACTTAGAAGATGTCGATGTAAAAGTTGAACCTCCTGTCTTTGATCTCTTGGTATCCTCGAGATTCTTGATGAGTTTTAAAGCATAATCCTTCAGCTAAGTAGACGAGGTAGTTTCTCTATGTGGCGGCATGCTAGTTGCAAGCGTAGATAACTGATGTTCATAACATGAGAAAATGAAGTCCAAGCTACTCTGCACATCAGTCTTCATTTGTTTCGCCTTAAATTTCCATGATGGGCCTTCTCCGTTAGAGGGGTACAACCTGTAAAGGCAATCAATGGCCATTTCAAAACCTGAAATCTTATAGCGTGGATCCATACAAAAAGCAATGCAATACAATAAATATTTTCTTTCCATACCCTGTACAACATGACTATGCACCCTAAATTCATGAAATGGAAGACATACTTGAATTAATGTGGGGATCATATGATGTGTTGTGGGATAATATTAATCCGATAGTAGTTGGGTCTTGTCTTTAAAAGTTTTCAAAAAGGAAGAAACTATGGCACCACTGTCAAAAATTGAACTTGTTACAGGGGGTTGAAATCCTACACTATTACAAAATTGAATTAGAATATTTTTTGTAAGGAAATACACTATCAATGATGTCATGTGTTGAATTCCACCTAGTAGTAACATCAAGTCTATATTTTTTATATTTTACCGTATTTTCTAAACAAAGATATTTGAATTATTGAGCTGTAATACTAGAAGTTTTAATAAACCAGACAATATCAAGAATAATAGTAACAATATCATCTATATGTTTAAACCCATTTTTAACAATTAAATTTAAAATGTGACAAGCATACCTATTATGAAAAAGTTTTCCGTTACATATTGGATTTATTTCACTAATTAAAAATGGAATACTGGAATCATTATTTTTTGCATTGTCAAAAGAGATAGAAAAAATTCTATGCAAAATATGAAATTCACAAGCAGTAGATAAAATAAATTGGGCAATAGACATAACTGTGTGTGGATATTTGAACGGTTTGAAACAAATTATTCTTTTTTGAATAATCCAATCCTCATCTATCCAGTGACAAGTTATACATAAATAATGCAAACCAGTAATTGCGGACCAAGAATCACATGTAAAAGTAAAACTTGCTAGGGATTCTTTGAAATCCTAGTCATTCATTACTGCTTCACTAAAACTTTCACTTTCTAATATCAGTAAATTTAATTTTCTTCTATAGTCCACCTAGCAAGTTTATCTCTAGCAAATTTTTGATCAAATTTAAAATTACAGGTTACTTTTCCTCCTGCTACACCTATTTATTGTTGTTTTTTGCAAATCTTCGTTTTATTCTGAGTGTTCATTTTTTATATGTCTAGTTAACATACTCGTCCCACTCCCAGTTTTATGTGCATATATTTTACCACAAAGTGTACAACTAGCTTTATCATCTTCTTTTTTAAATATTTTCCAAACTAAAGAGTTTTTTTTCTTTGGCTTTGCTTGTGCTACATGAAAATGTACTCGCTTGTCTTAGAAGACTAGTTGGGGTTGGTATTTCCTCAACGTCATCACATAATGTTTCTATTTTGTCTGGTTCAAGGAAATTAGTTATATAATATTGTTCTTCATCAAACTTAATTTGGTGGGAGTGGCAGGATGAACCAAATCTATCCATTTCTAAAGATTATGATCAAGAAATTAAAAAAAGTGACAAACAAAATCCAATATAAAACAAAACAACAATCAAGAAAAAAAAAAAGCCAATTCCAATTAAGTACAGTTTAACAAAACTATCAAATTAAAACTATAAAATTAAAAGATAAGTATAGAGAAACCAAATTGAAAATCGAAACTTGGAAGAAATAACCATAAGTTGTGAAAGATGGAACACCAAATTTCTTCACAAACTCATTTTATTTCTAAGCTATTCTTGCCAAGATATAAATTTCAACACAAAAAATACACTCATAACGGATTGAATTGAGTAATTGAAGAGTAGTAATAAGAAGATTGAAGAATGGAGAGGATTTTTGTCAAATAAAAAGATTTTTGGGGGTTATTTATAGATTTTGGAGAATATAGCCGTTAGTGGAATTTTCATAAATAAATAAGAAAAAATAGTTTGCATTTTCATAAATAAATAAGAAAAAATATTTTTTTAATACCCTTGCTTTTCAAGAGAATTCGTGGGTCGGGTCGGTTCGGGTAAGAAAAAATGGAACCACATGGGTTTAGGAGGGTTAGCGGTCTGAACTGGGATTGGGTACAATTCAATCGGGCCTACGACTTGTTGGGATCAGGTGGGTTGGGCTAGCCCGGCTGACCTGGCCCACTTGTCACCTCTACTTTTGAGGGCTAAATATAGTCTAAGTGTCTGATGTTCAATTTCTTTATATTCCGAGGGCTTATTCTCTCTTTTGAGGGCTTAATGTGGTAAATTTTTATATTATGAATAAATCATTTACATCTGGTTAATTTGCAGATTTTTATGGTTACAAGAATTAATATATATTTTCTTTTTTCAAGAGCATGCAACTGTTATTTGTGGATGCGCATAAGGAAAACCTAGGAGGGTGTTATATAGAGGGGTTCGATCTCGAGACCTACGATCTGTGCCCTTGTCACGCCACCTACTGAGTGTTCTTGAAGAGACAGGTTACAAGAATTTAAAGTCATTAGTGACAACTTTTTCTACATTTTGTGACAGACAACTAGTATCATGATAAAGACTAAGGAGCTTTGATTGAAGCAATTTGGAAATATGCTTACAAAGATAAAGTTAATATTTTAAGACTTGAAGATTTGAGAACAAATCTTTTGAGGAGAGGGGGAATAATGGTGATCCATGTCCAAAAATACCAAGTGGACGTATTACAAGATCAAGGGCTTCAAAATTAAGTCAAGCATTGATGATTTTTATTTAAGGAAGAGAGGAATTAATTGATTTTGATGCCAGTTTTCAAAGAAGATCACTCCAATATGAAGTAATTTCAAGCAAGCCTTTTAATGTCATCAAAGCTCAAGATTTTAATGAAGTTAAGAGAGATAAAAAAGCTTCAAAAGACACTGAAAAGAAAGATTAGAAATCAGCTTAGAGGACCAAATAATGGATCGTGACCATCCACGTGTTACATGACCAAATTTCAGAAATTTTGGTCCTTATGTCTTAGGTGTTTATTTGACAATTTAATTTGAAGTAAGGGATTTTATGAATTTTTATTCTTATTAGGTTTGAGTAGCTTATAGGTATAAATAGAACATTATAATGTATCTTACCCTAATCATCTTTTTGTTAAAAATAGAAAATTTCCCCTTGGTGGCTGAAATTAAGATCAAACATGATCTTTCTTGTGAGTTTTTTCTAGAACTCTTCTAGGGTTCTTGTAGAACTTCTCAAGGGCTTTTCTACACTTTGGTTATTGTGTGAATTGTCTACCAAAGTTAAGTCATTGATTGATGTTACTTGATAACATAGGTCAATGAACTAACCATGATCTTTGATGAAGTCTTGGGTAATATTTTCAATTGATGTGTTTATGTTTGATGAAGACCAAAGAGTTTTGATTGAAACAACTTGGGAAGATAAAGTTTATATTTCAAGACTTGAAGATTTGAGGATAAGTCTTTTGAGGAGAGGGGGAATGATGGTGATCCATGTCCAAAAATACAAAGTGGACCTATTACCAGATCAACAGTTTCAAAGTTAAGACAAGCATTGATGATTTATATATAAGTAAGAGAGGAATTAATAAATTTTGATGTCATTTTTTTAAAGAAGAACACTCCAATATGAAGTGGTTTCAAGCAAGCCTTTCAATGTCATCAAAGCTCAAGATTTTAGGGGAACCAGGGAGGATTCACCTTCCGGGCGAAATTTAGTAGACTATTTGAAAACTCTCATCGGACAACCCATAAATTTCCAATCCCTTTTTAACCATAGTCTTGAATAGTCTTCTTCCAAATTAAGCTCAATGAGGACATTCTTCTTATCGATATAGCCTAGTGAGAAATTGCCTTCGAGTCCAATTTTCTCAAAACATTTGGTGAGCTCCACTTTAGATAGAATCCCGTGGGAGAATTTCCCAATTAGTGCAAATCTAAGGGTAGTGGCAAAGGGCGATAATTTCAGACTTGGAGAAATTTATGGCATGCCTACCTTTGAATGAGACGGGTTGCTTGGGGGGAATGATGCAGTCATGAGCCAAGGTAGCGTCATGAAATGATTTGGCAGGTGTTTGGTGTTCCGTCCTTGTACCCACACAACTGTAGCGAAAGAAGGTTTGGTCGGAGCATTTGGTGGTGCGGGCATTTTGAGGTTAGCTGATGGCACCGAGATAGGGGTGGGGTTTGGTGGGGCAGAGGATATTGGGGGGGGGGGGGTGGTTAGCGTGGGGAGTGCAGGAAGGTTGTAGGTCTGCCATGGAGAAGCACATCAGCTGTGTTGATTCCACTACCGGTGGTGACGTTGTTGCCATAGAAGGCCTAGAGAACTCGTTAAGTTACAAAATACAACTTAAAGACATATCACTTTATAATTAGTGTAAAAAGGAGTGCAACACAGATTGTGTAATAGAAGGTTGAGAACTTTTTTATAACTTTAATATTCCTTGCTTACACTCTTCCTAAAATTTGAAGTTAAAATCTTCAACTATTGTGACCGCACAATAGTTGTCACCGCACAACCACATGGGACATGGATCCTGAATCACCTCAGCAGAAAAATCAAAGACCTTCCAAAAAACTCCAAATAAATGAAAATTATCATATTATGTTTAATTTTTTTTATACATTAGGTTTCCCGACTTACTCCGGACTAATCCTAAACCGCTAAGACCCCATCCCCAGAGTCTTAGAGGAGGTAAATCTGGTACTCCCCAATCCCTCAGGTTCCTATGTAGCCTGTACACTTATGCGTACAAGGAGACATTCCATATTAATTGTTTTCGCTGGTTCCCAAATGCCCTCAGATTTCCAGTAGGTCTGAGCTCCCACATTGCCTCTGGAAACGAGACGTCCGTAATATTGATCTGACCAAGGAGCTTTCCAGGTGGCTAGATGATCATCAAAGAAAATATCTTCATTCTCCCCTCCATGGAGACTCAAACTCAAGACCTCCCCTTGGTGAGAGATTTAAGTGTGGGGTGTGTGCCAACTTTTCCACCCACTTGGCATGTTTCTCTCTTTAATATTACTCCAAATAGTTGGGGTTATATAAAACTGAAATTCCACTATTTTAATAGTTAAAATTTAGCAGAATGAAGTAAAATTTTAGTTAAATAATTTAAATTAATTATATAACGTACCATCTGGAATGAGTATATAAAGTCATCAATCATTGAAAAAATAATACTCCCTCTGTCCCTCATTACATGTCGTTTGTAGTCATTTTATTAATATTAAAGCAAATATCTGTTTATGAAGTTGTTTAGGAGATAGGTCAAGATAGAATAGAAGTTTTGAGAGATAAAGAGAAAAATGTTTTATGAAGAAAGAAGGAGAGTAGAGGCTCATAAGGACGGGTTTGATTGGCAATTTATTTAGTTAAATTATCCTCTATGAAAGGAAACAAATCATCACTCCCAGTAATAGTGATGGAAAATTTTAATTAATTCGTAAATAGGAGTATTTGGAGAAACAAATTTTACGTTAATATCAAGAAAATGATTGCAAACAAAGGATATTATCTTTTATTAAGAGATATATTAATAATACAATTGATCAAAAGAATCACCAAACTGTAGCACGTAAGTGCACTTAAATATGGATCATCGAACTCAGAATGTAAAATCATGGTTAGTTTAGAACAAATCATAAATATTATAGGATACTTTACAAAATTTTATAAGTATTTTTTATGTTTTTTTCACTATTAGAATTTTTTTTAACAAAAATATCCCGTAAATAAAAGCCAAATCTATCAAAAATAATATGGTGACTGTTTTTTATTTTTTAAAGTTTTTATAAAAATCACTTTAGACATCACAACAAATAACTGTTTAAATAGAATTTTCCATCAAATGGTTCATTTAGGGAGCATTTTCAAAATTCTTGGGGGAATACACAAGTGTTGGAGCAGAAATTATAGCATTGGAAGACGGATTGCATTACTGTCTAGCAAAAAATTGGACAAGAGTTCTCATTCAAATGGATTCAAAGGTTGTAGTCAACATCTGCAATGAAAATAACATAATTCCTCGTAGATTTTACTACAAGTGCAAAAGAATTCAAAATCTGCTTTTGAAAGGAAATTTCAAGATAATTCATATTTTCAGGTAGGGGTATCATGTAGCTAATGGTTTACCAATCTATTCTAATGAAATGTAAATAGATTGTAATTTTTCTTCATTTTTGTTATTACCAATGTTAATTTGGATAGATTTAGAATGCGACTATTAGACAAATATTGTAAAGTAAGAAGTGGATTTCACTATTTGATACACTAAGGATTAAATCCCCTCTAAAGTATTAAATATTTTATTATAATAAGCTGGTCCTAACCATCTTCATTTAAAAAAAAAGAAGAAATTTCCATCAAAAAAGGAATTTGATAGATGTTTAACGAAATGCGATGGATAAAAAATTCATTATTTTATTATTTAACTTCTTACGAACATGCTGCCCCTGTCAATTTTTTCTTGACAGGTTTTAATCCATCAATAACTTCCTCTGTAAAATAATTGGTAAATAAATTTAGAACTTATGTTTCTTTATTTATCTATTGCATTTCCAAATATAGAAATTAAATTTTAGTTTTTAACTAATTTCTTCATAGTTATTAAATTAAAATAAATACCAATTTAAAAGTCAGCATAACCGCTGATGTGATAATTTAAAGTTCTATTT
>JAWZTD010021505.1:3820-18305 GCA_035221335.1 Echites panduratus
CTCTTTGCCTTGAGGACATCTATTAGCAAAGAGTTCATTGATCATGTTTGTGATGTTAGTTCTCCAAAGACAGTTTGGGAAACGCTCGAAAGGGTGTTTCATTTACCAAGAATAATACAACAACGTTGCAGCTATTAGAGAACGAGTTGGCAATGTTAAAGCAAGGAGGTATGTTAATTTCATAATATTTTTTATGAGTTAAAAATATTTGTGCTGAAATTTTAGAAATAAATTTCGATGGAAAGATTTGCAAAACTCGTCTATGTCATTATCTTATTCATGGCTTGAAGAAAGAATATGGACTTTTTGTCACTTCCTTTTAGGGGTGGCCGGTGAAGCCTTCTGTTGAAGAGTTGGAGAATCTTCTCTCTAATCGAGAAGCTTTGGCAAAAAATTTGGCAAGGAATTTTGATTCTAACACTGTTCTCTTTTCAAGTTGAAAACCAAACAAGAAGAATTCCTAATGGAGTAAGAATAAAGAAGAGGAATCAAGTGCATAAAAAGGTAGAAAATTCAAAGTAAGAAGGCTATCATACATTTCAAGTGCAAAAAGATCGGACATAGGAGGAAAGATTATTGAGTGAAGCTCTCAAAGGCTAAAATCACATGCACAAGTAAATGAGATGATCAACTTAAAATGGGAACATTGTTTTACTGTTGCCAGTTATATCGACAAGAAGGAAGAGGAATGGATCATTGATTGTATTCTCACCATGCAACTGGGAACAATACTTTGTTCTAGGAGATTCTTGAACACCATGAAATCGAGTCATTGTCACAATTGATAACTTTGCTTATTGAATTTGATACATATATTTATGTCACCTATAAAGGTCCATTCATGGGAATCAAATATTTTCAAATGGGCAAACTCAAAAGAAGGTCCAAGTGCCTGAGTCTAAAAGATGAGATCCAGTCTAAAAAAAAAAAAATTCATTGATCAAATGAGACAAATCCTTATTTTGGTCACCAAGAACAAAGGTAAAGAAGGAGCCCTCGGGATGAAACCAACTATCTAAAGCCCGCGGGAAAGATCGAATGTGTATTAGATGTTTGAATCTTCTCATCTTGCCAGTGATTTGTTATATTGCTTATGTAATTATTTCACGGCCACTCTTCTCTTGAATACTCTTGTGATGCAACTTCGTTTTTGTGGGCATGAGTCAAAGAAACTTTGGGCTCATACATGAAATTGAAAAGAAGAATGGAGCTTCTGTTCTTGTTATGAATGGAAATTCAAGGAAAAGATGAGAGATTATGACATTGTATGGAGGTGTTCACAAAGATCTGTTTTAGTTCTCGTGTTTCTAGTATCGAGATGAAAAGGTAATTATGTTGGTGAAAAATGTGGATGATAGAAAGGGATTTGAGGGGAATGGATTACTTGAGAATCTGCAAGTTTGATTTCACTACAGATCCAACCTCTAGTATGGGTGAAAACGGGTCAGGTAGTCTTCTATGGTTGGGTTTTAGTTAATTTTGGGTGGGAATATACAAATGACTATTTTGCCATTGCACAATAATCATATACATGTCACGTGACATAGATTGGTTGGATTCCATTGTGGGGTGTGGTGGTCGGATAGAAATAAAGACAAAAAAATTTATTATGTATATAAATAGATACAAACAAAGTTTATGGATATTATGAATTAAAGGTAAATAGTTGATATATACTTTTCGCTATTTCCCCTATCAGTAATTTATCTGTTCATGAATATCTCTGTTTTACTGAAAAGTTTTAGTATATCATTATTGTTGATTATGAATTGTATTAAATGTAATATTAGATTCCATTTGCTAGTGTGTACATATGGAGAGACTCTATGTTTGTTTGTTCTCTTCAATTCATAGTTTTTTTTGGTTTTGTGTTTCTCAGTTATTTCCCATTTCTTGATATAGTAGTTTCGAACATATTTAAATTGAAGGATGAGAAATTCATTTTGGAATTTTCTAGCCAACTCCTCTCCAGTTGAGTGAGATTCTATGTCTGTTTGTTCTCTTCAATTCATAGCTTCTTTCTATGCTTCTTAGTTATTTCCCTTTTCCTTTTGCAATAGTTTTGGAAATAATTAAATTGAAGGATGAGAGATTTGTTTTGTTCTTTTTCTAGCCAATACCTCTCTAGTTGTGTTCATCCATCCTTGGGAGAGTTGTGAGGTTATTCTTGATGATGTTTGGAAATTTATCTTGTTTCTGGATGGTTATTCTCAAGTTATTGTTTACTCTTGAACAGATTCTTGAAGTGTCCACATACTTAAAGCTTGAGTTTGCTTTCTGGTCTCGAGTAATGGACTTCGGGTACATAGTCCTTTAACAAATTGAGCTGTAGACGAATGGCTTCAACGAAGTTCTCCTTTTGTAATTGATACTATGTGGTTCCTTTTCCCGGTTGTCTAACCTAAAGTAATAATGCTGAACTAAGAAAGCTAGCCTATAGAGAGTGTCCTTGAGAAGTAAATGCTCAATCATGAAAGTGTTAATTGGTTTTCTTCTCATTTGGTTGGATATTATTTCAATGGGATTATATATATATATATATATATATACAATTTACATATACAATTTTGCTCTTGAGTGCGTCGTCGCACTCGAGAGTGTGTGCGACATCTGTTAAGTTACAGGAGAAGTTTAAAATTTTCAAATGCAACCAAACGACGTCGTTTCTGCTTTCAAACAAAACCATTAATTTTCTATCTGAAACATGGCCAATTCTTAATGCTTGCTAACTCGAACGATTTTGCTCCTTCCTTAGACCCCTTCTGCTCTCAACTTACTGCCGGCGACGAGAAGGACGAAGGTGAAAGTGAAACCAACCAACTATTTGTGCAAACTGGGCAGAAAGAGTTTCAGCTCATTCTTGCGTTTTCTCCATCGACGAACCACTCATATTTGAGAGAAAATAGTTTGGAAAGGAGTGGTGAAGGAAGGATTTTGCTTCAAACGTCGATAAGTTTAGCTTCTACATAGAGTATGGTGTTAATTTCAATTTTCAATAAAAAAAAATTAATGCTTCTTTTGTGTGGCTAAAAATTTAGATTTCTATTTGCCCAAAGCTTGTAGATGGTGGGTTTTGAAAGCACTAAAACTATAAAATGTTAAACACTTTTTTTATTCCAAGCACTAAAGTTGTTAGCTTTTGTTTGTTAATGGTAGTAGTAATCATTTGGTCATTCGAGAATTTATGTGGGCAGAAATTTAGTGCATTATGCATGGAAGCCATGAAATGATAATATAGAAACAGTTGAATTGTTTGTACGTTTCTCTGGTTCATTATGTAGAGTACAAAACGGAGACTAACGATTTGTTTCATTGTTCTGCTATGTGGGTGTTCATTTGTATTGGTTTTCCACTAAATTGGCACGAAAAGGGTTAGCTAATCTTAGAAATGATGCATCAAATATATTCCAATCCCTGACTTGTTTTCCTGCCGAGTTATGTTTTATGGATCTCTCATAAGTTTCTGACAAATCAAAATTCCAGTATACTTTCTTAACCACAATAGTTGTAATTTGTTCATGTTCATGGTCATGAGATTTTTCTTCCCTTTCAATTGTAATGTTTCCCATGCACAAATAGTTGGTTTATGAAAAATGATTTAAGTTTGAGCTTTGTTTGACAAAATGATAGGCATGCCTACCTCTTCGTGAACAAGCAATTGACTAAATAGTTTAATTGCTAAGCATAGAAGGAATATCTATTGTTGAAAACTAACATCAATCATGTCTATGTTACATAAATATATAAATATAGAAGAAAATGCATCATCATCTCAATTGTACACTGGTGCTGTGGCAAATGAACGTATTCCAAAGATTTCGTAGGAGTTCGAGATAGTTGAAGAAGCCTTTGCTTTCTATAATGCTTATGCACAGGAGTGTGGATTCAGTACGAGGTCAAGTAATAGCAAGTATAAGTCCGGCACAAGAGAGATGATATAGAAGAAATTTGTTTGCTCTAAGGAAGGGAAGACAAATGAATTCGGTTACAAAGGGTTGAAGGACAGTCATGAAAGGTCGTATGAAAGGAATAGATTCGTTGTTTGTGTTGGTTGTAAAGTAAAGCTAACAATAGTGAAAAGACAGACAGGTTCTAAATGGATTGTTAGGTCATTTGTTGAAGAGCATAATCATTCTCTTGCGACTCCCTTGAAAGTACATCTTCTTAGATCTCATAGAATAGTATGAGCTGCAAAGAAAGCTTCAAATTTACAACTTTCAGAGGCAAATGTACCAACATGCAACAAATAAGTATTATGGAGATTGAATTTGGCTTCCTTGAGTATATGGGTTGTACTGAAAAAGATTATCGTAACTACAAAACACGAATATAAGAAGTGGAAAAAGAATTTGATGTTGAAAATTTGTTAGAAATATTTTGTGAGGAGAAAGAAAGAGATGATGCCTTTTTCTTTGAGTATGAAGTTGACGATGGTAATAGGTTGGTTTGATGCTTTTGGGCTGATAAACTGGGTAGAATATCTTATAAGACTTTTGGAGATGTTGTAGTTTTTGATACAACATACAACATGAACAAGTATGGTATAATTTTTGCTCCCATTGTAGGAGTAAATCATCATGATTAGATAATTGTGTTTGCTTGTGCCATCTTGAGCGATGAGAAGACAGAATCTTTCATTTGGTTATTCAACAAATTGTTAGAGGCCATGACAAGAGGCCCACCTATAATCATAATTACTGATCAAGATCCTACAATAACCAAGGCTATAGCTCAAGTCTTGCCCACGAATGTTCATCGATATTGCATATGGCACATTGTGAACAAGTTTTCCCAGAAACTTGACTCAATACTGTACCAGGATAACTATATGAAATTTAAGAGTATTATATTTGACAGTGAGACTATAGAAGAGTTTAAAAGAAGATGGGCTAATTTGATGATGAAGACAAGCTTGGGACGCAACAATTGGTTGACTGAGTTATATGGGATTCGTCAGAAGTGGGTTCCTGCTTGCGTGAAAAAGTTCTTCAGTGGTGGAATGAGCAATAGTCAATGAGCTGAGACTGCACTTGCATTTTTTATGAGATATATCGACAAGAGGAATTCTTTAGGGAGTTTTCTCTCTCACTTTAATAGGACTGTTAGACATCAGAGACAGAATGCTTTAGTTGCAGATTACGTTGATTTAAATGAGAAGCCTAAGTCCTCTTTCCTGATGGAGAAATAGATGGTAGAAATTTATACAAAGCACAGATTTCAAACGGAGATATTTGAGGTTGGCACATATACTATAAATTCCATATTTGAGGATGAGGACATTGCCATTTACATTGTACAGAGGGCTGGAGAAAGTTCTTCAAAATTGGGTAGAGTACTTCATGTCAATAAGAAGAAAGACCATGTTTCATGTAGCTGTAGGATGTTTGAGTTTGTAGGGCTGCCTTGTTGGCATATGTTAACTTATTTTCGTCAAAAGTAGGTAATTTATTTGCCTACTTCCTATATTTTAGAAAGATGGACAAAAACGGGACTTGGGCTGCAAGAGAAGCATGTTAAAGGCCTCCAAGATAAAGATGGAATGTCTTTCATGTCACGACAAGCAAGTCTCTTCCAGATTACGTTGGTGGTAATTGATGACGCATCCATGACTAGTGAAACTACATCCTTCTCTCATCGTGAGCTGAAGTTGATACATGAAAAAATAAAAGTGATGAATGTGTCCAAGAATGAAAACTCCCGATCGATTAGCAAGTCAGTCAAACAATCAATGAGTGTGAGCAATCCTACACAAGTGAGACCTAAAGGATGTGAGAAAAGGCCCAAATCAGGAAAAGAGAAAGCTGTTTCGAAGATGAGGTTATGTAAAGGATGCGGACTTCAAGGGCAATCACACGATAAAAGAAACTGTCCTAAACTACATGAAAGGTAACTTCTTTATTCTTTTTCAACGTTTGTCAAAATTAAATGAGTCTCAATTCAGATTAGTCTCATGAAGAAGAGCCACATGAATCTCAAGCAGGTATTGTATTGACATGAGCATGCGTTTTCAATGAATATTGTGTTTTTCTTAGGCTCCCACTTACTTCTTGTGTATTACATCTATTACCTAAACCAGGATCAAGTGTGTTTGGGCTAGCTAAGAAAGCGGAGCCTTCAGATTCACTTCAAACGGATCATGCTTCAATTTAGATTTCTATATTTAATGTATAAAGCAACATGGTAACATTATGGTTTTCCTGTTTATTGTGGATAATGTCCATCTATAGTAAATGTGTTTGTTTTCATTTAATATTCTCTTTATGTGATTCATTTACAGGGGATGGAGATGTGAGTGCAATAGTAGATACAATATAGAGGGGAATTTAGTAAAGTTCTGCCAGCACAACAACAAAGGAAAGGCCTTCATCGGCATTTCTCATCACTTTTATTTGTTTATATTATGTATCTGGGATCCAACAATTTGTTTCTTATTTTGATGGACAAATCACTCTTGTGAACTTGTGAAATCTTCAAAAACTTGGGATTATAGTTTCATCTTCATTCAAGATTGGTGGACCTTTTTGATCTTTTAGTCCATGTGTTTTGCTTTCTTGTATAAGTAATGTAGTTGAAATTATAAAAATATCATGGAATTATCTTCACGTGTTCAATCTGTCATGTGTATTCTTGGCAATTTTTGAGGAACCAGGACATTTGAATAAACTTGTCATACATAAAGGATCCTATCAATGATCTTAATTTAAAGATCCTGATTTTTACATTTTAACTTTTCCTACATAATATATCCTACTAATAGCACAATCAACGCACAAAGGAAATAAATTATATTCTCTTGCTTTGCCCTTTTCTTCATTGCTTGTTTATTGGTCATTATTTTCTATAATATGGTTTCAAGCTTAGCATCGATCCCTTACATATTACAAGTTGCTTCCAATATTGGTTCAACAGCTTGTATTTCATTGTCCCAATAAAAATTTCCTCAAAACATGTCATCCTGTTAAGTATTTGACATTCAAATGTTTAAAAAAAGTACATTGTTGTAAAATAAATATGTAAGATCGTTTTATAATAAGAATATCTTACCTTTTATTATAACACTTAAAATATTTTCTATTTGGATTTCTTTCAGATTTTGAGATTCTACGTCTCATGTATCCACCACACTCACATCTTTTCTGTTGAAGGACATCACGAGTGGAAGATGTTGACATTGCACCAATGGGTTGAAAGAACCTGCAGACTTTATTCACACACCAACATTAATTTTAATCAAACAGTACCATTAATGCATTTCAACCTGCAGAAAACTAAGGCAATTATCACAACACCATTGTTTGAATTTGATCATTTTTTATCTCGTTAAACTTAACCAAGTTTTGACTATTAGTCTTTATTAGCATAGGGAATAATATATACAGCATTAAAGTAGACCTGCTTAATTGAAAATATTTATACCCAACACAAGATTGCGTCAGACATAACCAATGTTCTAGAACATCAGCAACTTTCTTTATTCCTGTAAATACTAAGGTAAAGTGTTTGCTTATTCAAACCAACCAATCAAGAAAGCATTCTACTGTATTGCAGCTTAAAATTTATAAGTGTGGTAAAATGAAACTCGAAGGCACAAAGTACAAACGAAATGTAACATCTTTATACCACAGTTTTGCAATCACTGAAATAACTAATACTGTGCATGTAAAACATTACAATTGAAAGGGGAGAAAAATATCGTGACCACGAACATGAACAAATTACAACTACTGTGGCTGAGAAAGTACATTGGAATTTTGATTTGTCAGAAACTTATGAGAGATCCATAAAACATAACTCGACAGGAAAACAAGTCAAGGATAAGAATATATTTGATGCATCATTTCTAAGATTAGCTAACCCTTTTGTGCCCATTTAGTGGAAAACCAATACAAATGAACACCACATAGCAGAAGAATGAAACAAAGCTTTAGTCTCTGTTTTGTACTCTACATAATGAACCAGAGAGATGTACAAACAATTCAACTGTTTCTATATTATCATTTCATGGCTTCCAAGCATAATGCACTAAAATTTCTGCCCACATAAATTCTCGAATGACCAAATGATTACTAATGCCATTAATAAACAAAAGCTAACAACTTTAGTGCTTTGAATAAAAAAAGTGTTTAACACTTTATAGTTTTAGTGCTTTCAGACCATATACAAGCTTTGGGCAAATAGAAATATGAATTTTTAGCAGCACAAATGAAGCATAGGTTTTTTTTTTTGATTGAAAAGTGAAATCAACACCATATGTGTAGAAGCTGAACTCACCGACGTTTGAAGCAAAATCCTTCCTTCACCACTCAAGTTCAAACTGGTTCCTCTTAGGTTTGAACTGTTTGTCAATGGAAAAGAAGCAAGAATGGGCTGCAAATGTTTCTACCTAGTTTGCACAAACAGTTGGTTGGTTTCACTTTCAAGTCCTTCCTTCTTGTCACCTGCAATAAGTTGAGAGCAAAAGGGGTCAAGGAAGGAGCAAAATCGTTCAAGGGAGCAAGAATGAAGAATTGGCCATGTTTTTGATAGAAAATTAATGGTTTTGTTTGAAAGCAGAAACGACATCGTTTTTTTGCATTTGAAAATTTTAAACTTCTCCTGTAAATTTTTTTCGCAACGGGGCACTCAGGAGCAAAATTGTATATATATATATATATATAAATTGGTGAAGAAAAATGTTGTCTTTCGGTTGTATTTATTCTTGTTACAAATGGCCTTGTTGTATTATTGAGTTGTGATTTTTGTTATAAATTTTATATTAATTGTTTTTTTTCTTTCAAATTGTATAGGCTCAAATTGTTTATCACCTTTTTTGGCTTCTTTTATATTTGTAAGATTAGCATGTTTAGCTACTGACAAAGGTAGGTTTGGTAACTTTTTTTCTTAATTTTTCGTTTTCGACATATTAAGTTCCTAAAAAATTACAACTGACACTCTTTGTTCTATTGAACTTGGAAAATTATTGTTTAAAGCTGTAGAATTAGAATTTCTCAAAATTGCCTAAGTCAAAAATAAATTAGAACTTCATTTTTTAGCACATTTAAAATAGATTAAGATTTCTATATAACAATAATTTATGACTTTCGGGCCCAAAGTTTTTGTAGCTCCAAGAAAATTAATCTATATTTATAAAATTAAATGCTCATAAATTAGAATTTCTCAAAGTTGTCTAAGAAAATAATTAGAATTTCATTTTTTTCCTCTAACACATGTAAAATCAATAGTTACAGACTACCAAAAGAAGCTAAAGCTAATGAATCCAAATAACTACTCTTGGGACCAAAGAAATGGAATTTTTTATTGTTTCAAGATTTTTTTAGGATCACTTTTATAGTTAAATATTTTGATAAGTTAGAATTGGAGAAAATTAAAAATATCCTTTTTGGCTAAAAGTTGGGCAAATTGTGACAACTCTATAAAAATTTTGTTTTGTATGATTTTCATAAGGTTTCTTCATCTAGTTAAAGTGTTCATGTGCTCCCAGTGATCTATTTCAGTGGGAGAGGAGAATAATCTTGCATTCTGAAATTTATCATTCTTACAGTTGGTTTTATCTAAGCAACTTTTCAATTGTTAACGAATGTAATTAATTATGCAAAAGAAAAAAAGAAATTTAACTCTTAAGCTACGTTGTTGTCATGTATTGTAAAATTTTTTAGTAATTTAATAAGTGATGTTTTCCCATTAAACATGTTCCTTCCCAATTGGAGAAAAAATCAATTAAATCATAGAATGGTGAGGGGGTTTATTAAATCTTGCCTCATTTGCCTCTTATGCATAAAACGAGAAATAGTACAAGACATATAAAAAAGAATTTTCACAAAATTCAAGGTTATTTTGAATCTTTCGTAATAAGATTTTATTTTTAAAAAATTATGCATAAGAAAAAAAATACAATTAATACATAAAAAACTAGTTTGTCAAGTATTCTAAAAAATATACATAATAAAATGATTTTTTTATGTGAGGTTTATAATTTTTATTATTATTTGATTAATAATAAGAGAAAACCTAATTTTTTTTATAAAAAGAGAGGAATATACATAATAAGAAAAGAACAAAAGATTCATAATAATCATAAACTTTCCCATGACATTAAAGATTTCTGATGAGATTTTAAAATGAAACATCATAACCTAAATTATCTCGTATATGTTAACTAGGACATTTGTCACAGAATTTTGAGTTAGGAAAAAGGAGTATTCTATGCTGGTTTAGGAATAAATAGGAATGATAATTTGACCTAACTGGATGGATACCCTATGATAGAACAAGTTGGGCATGGGTCTTGGTTTTGAGGATCGTCCGCGTGGTAGCATGGGTCTGAGTCTAATCAAAAACTTACCCTGAAATACAAAGGCTTATATTTATATATTTATATAATATCAAAAATGCTATGGTGATCTCTATATAAAGTGCATTGTTATGTCTTCAACGATTAAAATTAACTGTCAACTGTCTGGTTTAAAACAAATAAATAAATTTGATTTAGTACCCCTAGGGTTTAATTTAACTTTTAGGGTATAGTTTATAAAATATATTTTTAAAAAAAATTATTAAAGATTTCATTTTTCTTTAAATGAAAAGTATAGTTGACTTAAATGTTGATAGTCAAAAACTTAACAATGCACTTCATAGCATTACAATATAATATTTATACAGATACATATATTCATGTATTTTTCAAACACCAATAATATATTATTATATATAAGAAATTTCTCTTTTAAAATATTAATGATATATATTATAGGTTACTTCCATGTTTATAAAATAATTATTGTAAATATTGCATGGGGAGGTTTAGGGGAGAGGGAGGTGTCAAAAAATAACAAGTAATATATTTTTTTCCAACAAAATAAATATATTATGTATATTATAAATAAAAGATAAATAACATATAAATGATTTATGTGGATTACTTCTGTTTTTATTTAGCAAGATAAATCTAAAAATTATTGTTCAAAGAAAATTTCTAATCTAATGTAATGTACTATTTTAACGAACCGTAAATTGCATTATATATGTTCTTTAGGGGACATCCCTGTAAGTGAAGTAGCTAGGATAGAAACTATAGGTTCTAAGTTCGAATCCCTTCAATATCTTCCTGGATATAATATGAACAAAAATATAAATAATACAAAAATATAGATGGTTTAAAGTATCAATAATTCAATGTTTTATGTGTAATATTAATTTATTTTACACAAACCACAACCATTTTAAAAAATAATTCATGTAATAATAAACAAAATCGTTTAATAAAATATAATATGTACATATGTTAATAAGGTATTATATATGTTAATATAAAAAAAGCTAATAATGTATTACATATGTTTCGAACAAAAGAAACTAGTATATATACTCTTATATATAAATATATATTTCTTTAAATGTTGTTGAAGTAGACTTTTTTTTGGGTCAAAATATTTTTTTATTGATAATACTTATATATCATGAACAAAAATGAATTAATAATATATCAGAATAATAATATTATATGAATATAATGTGTTATTGAAATTAATGTATTAATTTATTTTAAAAAATAAAATTCTATTAACCTTTAATTTTAAAATTTAAAATTTTATCCTTCTTTCATCTTAAATTATATTTAGTATAGTTTTTTTTAAAGTTTTTTTTTTCTTTTGTTAATTCAGGCCAGATTGGGTTAGGGTCACTGGTCAGGTCGTGGGTCTGAATCTCCAAACCCGTTGCACAAGTGGCAGGATGGGTCCAGGGTCTATAAGAATAGCGTAGGTTTGGGTTTCTTCATATCTAGCACGGCCTGCTCTATTGCTATTCCTAGTAATCGAAGATGTAACGCGCTTTTGCCTAATCCCACTATACTATGGGAGGAGCATTATGTTTTGATAATGGTACCAAACTACCCGACAAGAGAGAGAGTGGCTAAGGCGAGGTTCCTGACTAGTGTGGCTAAGAAAATTTCAAACTTAGACAACATAATCATAAATTTGGTATGTGGTCTGTCAAGCAAATAAACTATATTAAAATGATTTATAAAGGTACCCCTTAATACAACCTTGTAGTGCAAATATCCAAACTAGGAAACATCTGCTATGTACAATCAAGTCAAATATAAAATCCACATCCATACTAACTAAGGTCCACTTGATCTGTCAAGACTAAACCCTTCAAAATGCTGAAAGAAACAAAATTCGCAACAAAAGTGAGTATACATCTCATCCATGGATTCCTTGAGTCAATTATAGAGTTTGTAAGACAAATCATTTAAATCATTTACACTTACATGAGTTAAAGCCTGGTGAGTAATCCTTGCCATGCGAGAGAAGATCATAAAAATATTTAAGATAATTAAGAGCTGATCAAGATAAAAATCCAAGCAAGTTCAAATATTCAAAACAATATCCTAGTATTTAAAATAATTCCAAGTATCAAATAGTTTCCAGTATTAGAACCATTTGAAGTCTCATGATAGATCCAAGTCTTCAAGACATATTCAAATAACAAGGTACAAGTATCATATTTACACTCAAAGTGTGATCACAACTTATCTATCGAACAACACGAGCAAGATGAGAATATTCAAAGGGAAACATAGCTTTTCAAGCTTCAAACTCCCTTAACATGTTGAACCTCCCAACACGCATCAAGGAGAACAGCGTCCTTACCCAAGGCCAATCAACCTTTTGCTTTCCTGCCCCTTGTAGATTCCCAGCATTAAATATTTGGCTAGTAAGCAAGTCATACATCTAGGATACTCTCTCTTTATAGGTGAGATTAGGATTACAAAGAAGCTTGCCCCATCTAATTAATGGTCCCTGACTCTACCTTTTGGATTCCATAACTTAGGTTCCATTTTGGAGTCATCTCGAACATGACCTAATCCATTCCATATAGCTCTTTAGGAGCTTCAAGTCTTTACTAAAAATTTTGATAAATCCCTTTCTCTTTTGAGTTCTTAAGTTTTTAGAAAATTCATTGAAGAAAGTAAGATTGATTTCTCAAGAGATTGGACTTCGATGTTCTATTGATATTTTTGTAAATGTTTATATTTGGAAAAAGAGGAAGAACGTTTTGTTGAGTACTTGAAGTTCAACTAGACTTTTAAATCCTTCTTGATGGAGGCCAAGAGTAAAATAAAGTTTGATAACAGTTTTTTGCAAAGGTTTTATCAAAACTTTGATAATTATAAGGTCTAAAAAATTTAATAAAAGGTTTCCTAATTAAACTCATAGGGTATATTTTTATATAGTGGAAATTCCAAATTAGTTTGTCAAAGCTTGATAAATAGATGTAACCTAGAGGATTAATTTGAAAAATATAAACTTCTAGGGAACATTTTGTCTCATTAGAATCCCATTTCCTAGAACGGCTTAACAAATAGTTATATAATTTAAAAGATCTAATTTGAAGTCTTAGTTAATATTGTAAAGAATATTTTTGTTGCATAGAAATTCCTTTCTATTTTCGAATTTGATTGAATGGATATTAATAGGATCTCTACAATTTGATTGAATGGATATGTATAAGTTCAACAAATACAGTTATAAAAATTGTACATTCTCTACATTGCTAAGATCAAACCTAAAGGAAATTTATACCAAATCTTTATTGGGTTAATTATAATCAAACTAGAGGTTTCATATAATTGAAATTAAGCTTTAATTTCTTAGTTTATGACAATAGGAACAATTTGGACAGCCTTGGTCCAAAATCGAATTTGTGGCCTATTTGATCATTTTTAAAACTATCTTTGTCAGTAAATTCTTATTTGCTTTCAAGATCATTCCATGAAATAACAATCTTGGTTTTCATATGTAAAAATTGAATCATAAATTTCTACTATATAGTTGAAACCCTAACATATAAATCAAGACAATTTCCATATAAGCTTAACAAAAAGTAGTTATTATAGACATTAAATAACACCCTGACATAATTTAAATAAAGATTAAACAAATCCATAGAGCTAAATTTGAGAACCAACCGAACTGCTATACTATACACAAATTTCTACAATCAAACTCAAATCGACACAAGCAACAATAATTCATTGTAAAAACATGAATTTATCCTCACTACAACAAATATTATATTTAGTATCCATTATTTAGTGACCATTATGTAATTGTCTCTACTTTAAATTTTAAAAAATCATTATAATGGCATTTAGTTAATTGCCATTAAATTTTATATTTTAATGGCAATTGTAACAAATTACCTTAAAGGACTATTAATAATTTAGCTAAAACATAAGTTAACGTAATTATATTATGAAACTCCAGTGAAGAGACTTTCTCAAGTATATATTATATCGATTCTGTAGGGAGATAGATCCGGAATCTACAAAGAAAACTAAATCTAAAACCCGATTTTTAAAAAAAAATTTCACGCAAGAGATAAATGATACCTTTAGTTTGAAAATTGTAAACCGATCTTCACTTGCTTTGTGCTTGAATAGCAATCCACAATACTTAAGATCTTCCAATCTATTCCCTAA
>JAWZTD010021524.1:0-18297 GCA_035221335.1 Echites panduratus
AATGGAATTAAATAAAAAAGATTCATTGAATCACAAAACAACTATAAATATATTTTGAGGGAATAAATATACCTTACGACTAAACCTCTTCATTTCAAAACCATAATTAACTAAACTAAATATCAAAGAATAATTCAAAGTAAAAAACATATATATTCTATTGAATTTTTTAAAATATATTAATTTAGATAGGCAGCATGTGACACAATCAGTGACTAATAAATAAATCTAACTAGGTTTAGCACTCGTGCAAGGCACGGATGTCTTTAATATATTAAAATATTTTGAAATTATAATAAATTTATAAAAATAATAAATAACAATTTAGATAGAATATCATTGAAATAAATTCTTTTCATCAAAATACAAAGAAAAGAAGAAAAAATGTGAAATACTTTTCTAAATTTTTGTGATTGTGAGATAGTTGGAGCTTGGAAAGCATATCTATTTATATATCTTTCAGACAATATATACGACTCTTCCAAACAACTCTTAATTAGTAATAAGTTACCAAAGATGACATTTCTCAATTGATATATTTATATCGAAGAGTTATCAATAATTATAACATGTAACTTTTAACCTCACAACTTTTATTTAGTTAATAATCTCTGAAAGATTATGTCACTATATAAAAATAATTTTGTTTGAATAATTTAATAAAAAAATTATGTTAACAAAATATGAAAGATTATATTTATTAAGTATAAAAGTTATAGTAGAGGAATAGGACAAATTATGTACGAAAAATAAAAAAGTTTTATTAATTAAATATGAAAGATTATTATGTACATTGTATTTGAGTTTTTTCTCCATTAATATTGAAAAAAATTGTTAGTTTCTTGAAATTGTGAGATTGAAAATTTTTTGAACTCTCGTTGATTTTTGGATTTTTGCTTTAAATATATATAATAAATGCTTTGCCAAAAAATCGAAATTCATTATTTATATCTAAAAATATCATATAAGGGACTGGTGTTTAACCAACAAAATAAAATATGGCATTTCGAAGAAAATTGAAATTCATTACTTATATCTAAATATCAAATAAATTAATCTATATGACTAAAATAAATAAACTTTTTATATGTTATCAAAAGAAATTATTCATATTCTTATCCATTTGTTTGTATTATACAATGATAATAATAGTAATAATTTTAATGCAAAAAAGTTTTGAATTAATTTAATTTATAGGAATACAAAGTTCATTCAACTTATCCATGTAAATCATGATAATTATATTAAATATTTATTAAATAATGTTTTAAATTATAATAGCACAAATAACATGAAATTAACATATAATATAATATATAAATTAATTTTTAAATACCAATAATAAATCAAGATTTATAATTATCATGATTAGCTTATTTAAATTAGATAAATTTAAAATTATATAAAATAATAAGTATTTAATTAACTAAATATTTATTAAATTGAAGATATCATTGTCTATATCTTTAATGGATATAAATACAACAGATTTTTATTAATTATTGGTGTATACTACACATTTTAACATAAATATGTAAAAAGCATTAGAGATTAATTGAAGTTAACAATTAATCATTGCACATGTTTAAATATTTTATTAATATTATATTACCACCTGTAATATAATATTAATATTTTAGTTGCAACTTGTAAAGAATTAAAATTCAAATTGACTTCTTTATTCTTTTATTTCCAAAATTATTTCTTTATAAATATCAATCCCATTTCACTTGTATGGTATGTTTTCTCTCTCTAAACCAGAGTCTTTCTCTCTATATTTATTTTCTCTACTGACTTGATCATTAGAGAGTCTTTGACGAGAAATTCCTCTTTAGCTTATAGTGTACTTATCGAAAGGCGAGTGACATAGTCTTTCCTCTATCCCAAGTCCTTAGCAATCGAATCCTTTTAACCATCAACATCATATTGGCACCCACCATGCTCAGGCATCTTTTTCTTCTAAAAACAAGACAATTTATTCACCTTTCTTCTTCTAAGCCGATGGCATCTGTGCCTCCTACATATTCAACTACTCTTCCTCCAGTTGACCCTAACCTCTTGAAGAACACTGACAGACTCATTGTATCTGGCCAATGCATATTTTTGGACCCATCCCGAAGGACAACATCTTGAAAGCTTTCCATTTCTCACCAGAAGAAGTCCAAACCCTGTCAAGATTTTGCCAAGAGTTCTTTCACCTATTATTCCTAATGCTGACAAGATTAAATTGGCTTCCTTGGGACACTATGGTGCTTTTCAAGCTTATTTGATTTCTCAAAAGATTATTGCTCCATCACCAGCAATTCAGGAAGGCACCAGATCTTCTATGATCAATACTTCAAGAACCAGGCTGATGATGAAGTACAGTAAAAGCCACATTATACTCCTCCACCAGTTGCACCTGGGAATATTCCTCCATACCATCCTCCATACGGGCACCTGTGGAACCAAATTATACTCAAAACCCATATTATCCAAATCCTGGATATCCACAACCACAAATGCATATACCATCCTTTGGACATGTACCTTCTCTTGCCAATCAGTTGAAAGATAAAGTTCATAAATTGGATTAACAAGTTGTTGTCATGATGCCGAAGTTAAATCTATTCCACCTCCTCCTCTGAATGAATCTGCTCCATTACAACCACATCTTCGAAATAGCAGAATCTCAAAGGATTTTAAAATTCTTGCTTTTGAGAAATTCGATGGCTCTACTGATCCCAGGAGACATTTAACAAAGTTCAATGCTATATTAAATTTTTAAGATCCTGATGATGTTTTATATTAAAAAGCATTTTCCATCACTTTGACTAGTTAGGCTTTGGATTGTTATTCCAATTTACCAGATAATTGTATTGATTCATATGCTAAGGTGAAGGAGTTATTCATCAATCAATTTGCTAGAAGTTCGCTTCAAATGAAGCCACAATCATATCTTCTTAATATTCGACAAAAGAAAGAAGAAACTTTGAATGATTACTGGAATTGATTCAATGTTGAAGCCTGAAAGGTTTCAAATTGTCTAGAACTAGTCTAAATTGAAGCATTTTGCCACGGGTTGAAGATTAGTAAGCAGTTGAGAAGTTATATGTGATCCCCCTACAACAAATGCTGAACTTTTACATAGACTGTGCAAGTTGATTCGGGTGGAACAGACTATCATTTCTAAAATAGTGATACAATAGAATGAAATGCAAGAATTCACTAAAAGTTATAATGATAACTATGGTGGAAAGAAGCAGAAGTTTTCTCACCCATCGAGCAATCTTTCTGGATTTAAAAATCTTACTAATACTGAACTGAATAATTTTGGGTCAGGACAAATCCCCAAACCTGATTAGTGACCACCATCCCAATCGGTGAGTCAGGATAGGCAACCAGTTTACCCTCCAAAGCTTTTGTATGATCCTGGCCAATCGAATAACCCTCAGAAAGGAAGGTAACAAAATCCTCAGGGACATCAGAATAGAGGATTTAGAAACAATGCAAATTTTACTCTTTTGAATGCCTTGACGGCTATGATCTTGTAGCAGGTGGAAAGTTTTGGCATTTTAGATCCTCCAAAACCAATATAAACTCCAGTGGAGAAGAGAAATCAGGATCGGTATTTTATTTTTCATAAAGAGATGGGGCATCATACTAATGAGACTGAAAATGCTATTCAACAATGAAAGCTTTAGCAGTACGTCAATCATGTTCAAACACCTATTTAGCAACCCATACAAGATCCAACTCTAGCTCCACAAGTGATTGATATGATTTTTGGTGTACATTCTCGTTTTAGTGCACGACCCAAAAAGAAGTAGAAATTTAATTGTTCGGTGATTGTGAATGATAATGTCCCATTGGTCATTTTGATGACAATTCAAGAACGTTTCATGAAAAAAATTTTGGTGGATACAGGCAGTTCTACTAATATTCTATATTATGACTCTTTCTCCAAGATGGGATTTTCTAATTCATTGATTAAATCTAATAGACTCCCTTTGATTGGTTTTTCAGGATAAACTACATTAGCATTAGACACTGTTAATCCAAAGGTTCGATGGGGACCGAACCATCCTACGTACAGTCTCAATTTGTTGTTGTTGACTCACTATCAGCTTATAATGTCATTTGGGGTCTTCCAGGCCTCAATCAAATGAGGGCTCAGATTAACACTTTTTAGAATATTTTGATGGTACCTAAAGGAGAAAAATTTTATACCATTAAAGGTAATGTTCGGGCAACACACACATATTATGACAAGACTATTTCTAATGTCAAGCCTGTAGTAACTGTGCCTAAGCCTTTTAATGAAGAAGATGAAGATCGAATTAAGCCAACCACCGAATTGGAGGAGTTTCAAACACAGGCTGCTCATCCTGAAAGGAAAGTAGTGGTTGGAAAAGCATTACTTGTCAAGTTGAAACATTAGTTACTTGATATTTTGGCCAAATATCACAATGTTTTTTCCTGGCCCACAATAGAGATAAGAACAATTCCCCGAACATTTATTGAGCACGGATTGGGTGTCCCCTATTCCGCTATACCAGTGGTGTAGAAACGAAGATTCTTTAGGCTAGAAAAATAAGAAGCAATAAAGGTTGAGACTAAATATTTGCTTCAAGTTGGGATAATCAGGAATGATCAATTCCCTTTATGGTTGTCAGGCCCATTATTGTTCCGAAGCCTGATGGATCTTAGTGGATGTGTATTGATTTCACTTCTTTAAACAAAGCAATACCCAAGAAGCCATTGACCATGCCAAAATTTGATCAATTGGTGGATGCCACTTTTGGATTTTTCCTTTTATGTTTTTTAGAAGCTCATGAAGGATATCACCAAATCCAGATGGCCTTAGATGATGACGAAAAAAAGTCTTTTGTTACCCTGCATGGTCTTTTTTGTTACAAACAGATGCCTATTGGGTTAAAGAATGCAAGGGTAGATTTTCAAGAAATGGTGAACAAAATGTTTCTTGAACAATTAGGGTGAAATGTTGAAGCATATGTTGATGATATTCTGATTACATCCAAAACTGATGAGGACATTTTTGCTAATTTGGAAGAATCATGTAAGACAATGGTGTAGTATAGGTTAAAGCCGCATCCTAAGAAATGTTCATTTGGTGTTGAAGCAGGAAAATTTCTTAGATTCATGGTATCCTGAAGGGGAATTGAAGTTAATCCAAAGAAATTATCTTAGATTCATGTCTTAAAGTTTAGTGTTTTGTGCTTCTCTTAGTTCGGGTTTAAAACCAATATATTACATTAGCAAAGTGCTACAAGGACCACAGACCAGATACTCCACATTGGAAAAGCATGTTTAGGCTTTAATAATTTCTGCTCGAAAACTAAAGCCAGATTTTCAAGCTCCCACTATGAATGTGTTGACAAATGCTCCTAACAGGCAAATTTTACATAAACTTGATATTGCTGGATGGTTGAGGACATGAGAAATTGAACTTTCAGAGTTTGACATCATTTATATGCCCATAAAGGCAATAAAAGGTTAAGTTTTTTTCTAATTTGTATTGGAATGAACTGTTCCCCGAATCATTAACTATAAACCAACTGACGAATTTGAATCAATGAAGAATTGTTGGACTTTGTACACTGATGGCTCGACTGAAGGAGCAAGCTTTGTTTTAATAAGCCTAGATGGGACTAGGCTTGAATATGCTTTGAAGTATGAATTTCAAATCAACAATAATGAATCTGAGTATGAAACTTTGTTGGCAGGGCTAATGGTGCTGAAAGCCCTCACATTTCAAATCTTCTTGGTAGAACAGATTCCCAATTGTTATTTGGATATATTAAAGGTGAATATGATATGGCTAAGTATTTAGCAAAAGTGAATAAACTTGTGGCCCGATTCGAGAACTTGAAGGTGGGACATATCTCCGGAAGGGATAATGTTGAGATTTTTTATCGAAAGAAAGGAGTAGTTATGGATGGGACATAGATTGAACCGTTAAAAGCAAAATCAATCATTTCAATTGAGACTTTGCCAGTCAATATTCCTAATTCATGGATGACATCTATCTTGAAATATATCTCTGAAGGTATCATTTATAAAATCTTAGACTTTTAATTATAAATGACAAATTCTAATATTTGGTATTTAAATTAAAGGAATATTTCCTGAAGACTCTGAAGAAGCCGGGATGATCAAAACAACATCTTCTAGATATATTATTATGAATGATCAATTATATCGAAGAGCTTATTCATGGCCTTTACTCAAATGTGTTACCAATAAAGAAGGAAATTACATTTCAAACGAGATGCATGAAGGCATATGTGGATTACATATTGGTTTGCGATCTCTTACCCAAAAGGTAAAGTTAATCAAATATTTAAGATTTCATAAGTTATTATCAAATATATCTTTGAAAATTTGTCTTATTTAAAAGGAAATGCAAACGGGTTACTTTTGGCATTCTATTGAGAAAGATTCCTATGCAATCCTCAAGGTTTAAATTTCTCAATTCTAGGCCCAACCATAAAGAATGTCTCAATGCGGAATCGAATTCCCACTAATACGTCAACTATTCAAGTTTGGACTGGATTGACCAAGATTTTGGAATATCCCTAACCAATTTACAAGTTTATAGAAATTCCCTATACCCCAAACCAAAGTAATAGTAAGTCTCTTAAGAAGTCTCTCAAAAACCTTAAGAAGTTCTATGTTAAACTCTCACAAAAGATCAATTTGATCTTGAAGGAATTTGGTCTCGTAAGAGAAAAGTATATTTTGTATTGAATCAATGAACTATTTAAAGTTACAAAGAAAGAATGTATTTATAGTCTAAGACTTGTTCTAAACATTACCAAGTCGTAATTGGACTTTTATTGACTTTACAGTAACTAACTAAAACAATTAAAACCAAAACAAAATAGGAAATTACGTAAAATACAAGTCTAGAAACAGGGGTGCCCGACACTGGCTGCTGCTGTTCGATGCCAAGCTGGGCACCAGATGTTGTGTTGGGTGCCTTCTAGAAATCTACCCATTTGAGTCCATTTTCCATCTGGCGCTGGCTAGGCCTTGTCAGGTGTCGGATGGTCACTTTCTTCCAACTTCTCTTCATTCTTTTGATTCTAAATCATCTTACATTCTTGGATGCTTTTTCAATTAATTTTCCAAGGCTATTATGGTTATGTTTTAAGCTACATAATCCCTCTTGAACATCATTAGAATCATGAGCCTTGACGACATTAAAACATTTTCTTGAATGAACACCATCTTCAAGCATAACTTCTTGAAATAATGCACCAATATCATGTTGTCCTTCTTTGTTCTTCATCAATTTCTTCATACTTGAAATGTTGACCCTCGTAAGTTTTCAAACAACTTCTTGGGATCATATCAGATTCAGTGACTCTTATTCGATCTTGCACGAAATGACAAAATTCATGTTAACGTTCAGCATTTGCCACAGACTGAGCTACGATCTCGAAGTACTCCAATTCCATTTTATTAATGGGGCATGGATATTTTGGGTAAAGTATTTAAAATATTCTATATACAAACCATAGAATATTCCCAGTTGAAGTGGTAAAGTATATATAATATTCCCAAACCAAAGAATCACCATTTAATCTTTGCTTCGAGATAGACGTAATGATCCCAGTTGAAGTGGGTAGTTCATCTGCAAGAATCGATTTGTTTGACAATGAATGGAATGATAAACCTTATTCTTTTGGAAGAAACAAGAAGAAAGGTTGATGAAACTGAAGTCATATACAAAAGAAAATTGGCAAATTATTATAATCAGAGGGTAGCAAAATAACACTTGAAGTAAAGAGATAGAGTTTTGCGCAAAAATGAAGTTAGTAGGCAAGAGGCATCCCGAAAGCTTGATCCTACTTGGGAAGGTCCTTATATAGTAGCTAAGGACAATAAGAATGGTAGTTTTAGATTGAAGGATATGGATGGAAATGATATTACCCAAACATGGAATGCAATGAATTTGAGAAAATTTTATCCTTGATTAATTTTCTATGTAAATTCATATTCAAGTGTAATGATTCATTCTTGTAAATATGGAGGTGATTCTTTAATAGAATGAATTTTTTGCATTGTTCACTGATTCATATTCAATTGTTCAAATTTTTTATTCGGGTTCAATATTGTCTATACTTGAAAAATAAAAATTTTTTTGAATAGACAAGCAAACCGAAATATAATTTCCATTCATAAATCAAATACAAGAAACATTATAGAATGAAAAGCAAAAGAAATCTATTCAAACATTATAGTTTTCAGCTTCTTGGGGTTGATGGTCTAGAGAAGTTGGAGCAAGGCCTTATTGGCTATCTGGCTAAGAAGAAGAGTGATACAATCCTCAAAGTTGAAGTTTCTCAATTCTATGCCCTACCTTAAAAACGTCTCAATGTGGAATCGAATTCCTACTAGTACGTCAATGATTCAAGTTTGGAATACATTGACCAAGATTTTGAAATATCCCTAATAAATCTACAAGTTTATAGAAACTCCCTATACCCCAAACCAAAGTATTAGTAAGCCTCTTAAGAAGTCTCTCAAGAACCTTAAGAAGTTCTATGCGAAACTCTCACAAAAGATCAATTTGATCTTGAAGGAATTTGCTCCCTTGAGAGAAAAGCATAATTTATATTGAATCAATAAATTGTTTAGAGTTAAGAAGAATGAATATATTTATAGTCCAAGACTTGTTCTAAACATTACTAAGTCTTAATTGGACATTTATCTACCTTAAAGTAACTAACTAAAACCGAAACAAAATAAGAAATTACCTAAAAAACAAGCCTAGAAATAGGGATGTCCGGTGTCGACTGAGAAGTGTCCTGCTCCGGCTGCTACTCCGGATGCTGTGCCAAGTGATTTCTAGAAATCTACCCATGTGAGACAATTTTCTGTCTGGCGACGGCTAGGCCGTGTCAGGCGTCAGATGGTCACATTCTGCCAACTTCTCTTCATTCTTTTGATTCCAAATCATCTTACATTCTTGGATGCTTCTTCAAGGACTCTCCCAAGGCTATTATGATTATGTTTTAAGTACATAATCCCTCTTGAACATCATTAGAATCATGAGTCTTGATGACATTAAAATATTTCCTTGAATTAACACCATCTTCAAGCATAACTTCTTGAAATAATGCACCAATATCATGTAGTTCTTCATCAATGCCTTCATGTTTTCTTTGTACTTGAAATGTTGATCATCATAAGCTTTCAAGCCCTTCTTGGGATCATATCAAAGAGGGTACATCTGAAGTGGGTAAGTATTGCCCTTTGGGAATGGTAGCCAAAGGAGAAAGTGGAGGAATGATGAAGTTAATAGTCCCTTCATCTTTTTAGGGAGCCATTTCATAATTTGCTTCTTCCTCCAAGGCATCTGATTCAAAACTATCTAATGAGTAAGGAGATGGAAATGTTTTACACATTCTGTCTAAATCAAAATCCGCTTCCCATGGGAATGGATATGATCTTTTATCTTCATAAAACTCCTTGATATCCACAGATAGTTCAAAATCAAGATGTTTCTTGTTTACAAATTTAAATGTGTTTTCCATCCCATTATGAATGAACAATTCAGATACCCTCTCCCACATATGATAAAACTTAGCTGATTTAAAGAAACTGGTAATAACAAGGTTTTCAAGGCCTTCCTAGCTTCTTACCGTTCTGATTTTGATACAGTAATAATTGTTTCTTAGCAGTTTCTATCCACTCATCTATTTTAGTCTTAAACTTTTTATTTTCGGCTTCTAATTGTTGAGTGCTTTCTTCATTATCCCGAAGGGTGAAGCTTGTTCAGATTGTCTGATTATTAACTTCTCCTTCCCAGCTCTCTTGGCAACTAGTTGACTTCTTTTTTCTTCTTTTCGTTCTTTATTTTTCTTCTCAAAACCATCAACCACCAGAATCATTTGATGATTAACAGCTACAACCTCAATAAAATCAAAACAATTAATAATTTGAAAACTAACAAATAGTTTCAAAGAAGGAAACCTATTAATTATCTTAACATTTCTTCAATAGAATGCTTGCTACAATTACTTGAGCGTGCTGTCATTGTGATACCTTACTTCCCCATAGGGTAGACAATGATCAAGCCACTTTTCACAAGTAGCAGGACCTTTAGTAACCTGATCATTAGGGAGAATCCCCAATTCATTACTGAATGCTTGATTTTCCACATCAATAATTTCTTTAACCTTGCTCTTGGCCTTTTTTCTCATTTCTTCAAATGTTTCATCCACGGATTTCCTTTTAGGATCCTCTACTGGCTTTTGAACAATAACACTTGCTAATTTTGGAGCAGTGGAAGGAATTGTTTCTTTCTGATTGGACTGAATGGTTTTTGGAGGAGGAACCTATTAGGGAAAAGGAACTGATTTTTCTTTTGATCTCTTTTCTACAAATATAGAACAAAACTGAAATATTCAATTTCACTATATATATAAAACAAACAAACAGAATTCACCATTCTGCTTCTCTTATCACGAAAGGGAAAATCAACTATTCTAATTCCACATTTATACCTAATGCCACAATATTTACAATTGGATGACTCCTAGGAGTCATTTCCTCTATCATTTCTACTTCCTCTTGAACATAAACAATATCCCCTTCTCTAATACGGTTCACTATCAATGTAGCGCTAGTTCCTACACCAGAATCTTCATCAAATAGCCCTCTGATTTTAGAATCTGTTGATTCTTGATGAGGAAGATATATTCAAACAACTTTTTCAATACGAAGGACAAGATTGAAATATCAAATACCTGCAATAAAACTCATTGTTAAATTCTGGAAAAGCGTTCAAAAACCTTCAAGTAAAAATACAAAACTTGAATCTTTACTGGAAAAGTAGCAACTTTCGTAAGAGAAAATCATATCTTCATGAGCGACAACAAAAACACAATGATTCAAACACAAAATTTTGTTCAAATAATGAAACAAAGTCAAGAAAAATTTAGTAAGAAAAGATTGCTTCTCATAAGAAAAACTCTGAAAGAACTTTGTAGAAAAATGCAATTGAAATGCAAAAGAAATTTCTTTAGCAAAACATTTAACTTTAATATTTAATATATAATGTTAAAATATTAAAAAAGTTTGAATGGTTTTACACCTTTGGATTTGATGACATGTTTATAATTTGTTTAATATTCTAACACAGCTATCAAATCAAAGAAATTGAAAAAACATTTTGGTTATTTCAAAAAATCAAACGATACATATTCTTTCACATAAATAAACAAAAATAATAAAAAAAAACTTCAAATCCTTTCAAGCAATATCCTGAAACATTGGATGCCATTATATTCGGATTATTTCCTGAATCTACAGAACAAACAAAGATGGTTCGGAATAAATAATAAGTAACAATGGTTCAGAACTTATGACATGAACCATTCTTACAAAATGCTTCAATTGTCATTGTGAAATATAATCAACTGATGATTTTACATTTGTTTTTGAAAAGGCAAGGATGTATATACAATATATACATTTCTTAATAAGATATTTCTTACGAATCTCGAAAATATTAACTGAAAATAATTCTTTAGAAATTATTTACTTGATTGATAATGCTATTAATGCCTTTTTATTTATTTTTTGAAATGAAATATGGTGTATACTACAAATTTTAATATAAATGTGTATAAAGAATTAGAGATTAATAGTAGTTAGCAATTAATCATTGCACATTTTTAAATAATTTATTAATATTATATTGTCACTTGTCATATAATATTAATATTTTGGTTGCAACTTGTAAAGAAGCAATTCTTCTTTATTCTTTCCCTCCTAAATTATTTGCTTATAAATACTCAATTCCATTAATTTGTAAGGTACATTTTTTCTCTCTAAACCAGTGTTTCTCTAAGTACATTTATTCTCTCTACTGACTTGATCGTCAAAGAGCTTTTGGGAGAAATTCCTCTTTGGCTTATAGTGCAGGTATCCAAATTGTAGTGACACGGTCCTTCCTCCATCCCGAGTCCTCTTTTAACCGGCAACATCAATTATGATATATGCAAGCTCTCAAATATTTTTCTGTAGATTCTGATTGTGATTTATCATCTAAGATATGTTGGATTATATTTTGATATTTGTATTGGTGTATCCTTGTGATGTTGTATATCTTTAAGATATTTATTAAGATTGCAGAAATCTAGGAGGGATTTATTAAGAGTCATTGTTGGACTCTAAGTTCAGTCCAAGGCCTGGAATACCTAAGCAATGTTGCTATAATAATTATTAGTTTTAGGTCTCATAAAATGCTAATGAGGTGATCGTATTCTCCTAGATAGGGTTCAAATGTAATTGATCATACAAGTTGTAATCTTTAAACAGGACAGTCGATTTATGTTCATGATTGTTTGACAATCAAAGGTCTTTACGGATTTAGGATTCCTTGTTAATATACCTTTGTCTCATCCTTGGGCTTTCTATTATATCTAAAAAAACCAGCTAAAATACAAAATTTTAAAAAAAATTCTTTACCGTGTCTCTCTTCTTCACCGGTGCTGCCTCCGTCGATGAATGCTTCTATTTGGGCACCAAAAACCAGAGTCTCACCACTGCCATAATTGTCAATAACCAAATTAGTAGACTCCAGAGCCAAGATCTGCGAGCACATAGTTAATGAACCCTACTAAAATTGGTTCAAGCCAAATGTGGGAACCAGTAGAACCCATTATAGACTTGGCTAAAAAAATCAAACTGGTGGTACAACCACCTGCAACCTAGGCACAGTGAGACCATGTTAATAGCAAGTTTGGAACCTAGAAGAAGTTTGGTGCTGCTAACCATCTGAGCAGTACTGGGAATGACGAGTCCATTCTGATTAACCTCCGGCACGATGACAAGTGGCTTGCTGCTCAAGTTTGTGGTTTGGTCTAGTCTTGGTGGCGAAGTAATAAATAGGCTAGGACAGGGAAACATTAGACAATGTGTGGACAAGATGATGAAGAGACCAAAGAAGAGGAACCACATTTGTGGTTTTACATAGTCCTTAAATTCAATCTATCACTTGGGGGTGCATCGGACCTACCTTACCGGAAAACACTCGAGATGATAGGTGCTTATCATAGAGTTAGGCTCTGGAGTGATTGAAGTTTGTGAACAGTTAGTGTTCATATATTGCTAAAGAAGTAAATTGGAGAATTGGGACATGAGTTGTTTTGTTAAGCAAAGCATGAAGGCAATTGACGGAGGGGTGCTGGCAAAGAAAAGACAGCAAAATAAAGAACTTTTTTATTAATTTTTAATGTTCTTTTTTAGTTGAATTTATTTGAGATACATAAATTGACATTTGTATCCCATTTAATTGATCATGTGATAGTCACATTTATTGCTCTTCAGTGGATTTGGCCAAAAATAGGTGGTTTTTACCATTTTGGCTTCACAAAAAGTCGGGTAGAACCGTAATAGGTCAAAAAAAAGGGGGGATCCAACAATGATTTCACCCAAACATGTGGATCAATTTGGTTAAACGACCTTCATTTATTTAAAGTGATAAATAAAAGACTCCCAATATTTATTTATGAGATAATTTTTAAGTGGATGTGATGTGGGTTATCACATCTTTAATAGTTTTCTTGATAGAAGGAAATTGTCTTAGTGTTTTACTAAAATTGAGACGAAAAGATACTTGACAAAAGTTTGAATTTGGCTCACTTCAATGGAGCTCAAGGCTCAGCTCACTTGATACATTAGTCGAGCCAAAATCTCAATTTGATGTGATCCTAGGTACGATCCAAACTTTGAATGAAGATAATTCGATGCCATTAAAGGAAGTTCACTCTAGAGATGACATTCAAGGACAATTAAAGGCTTGCAAGCTTAATTATTCAAGTTTGAGGAAGAAAGAAAGACAACATTGTGCATCAAACTTGAACTTGGAAAACCATGTTTAAGAAAACCCTAAAACTCCATGAAGATTTTAAGAACAAAAGAAGGTTGCATGTCTCATCTTTAGAAGATATAAAGGCTGCCAATTCATGCCTAAAGCATGCCATGAAGTCAAGGAATGAAGGCTGCAAAATTTCAAGAAAGGAAGGTGGCAAAAACTAAGAGGGAAAGTTGGGAAATGTAACTTGTCCAGTGCCTGACCAGACCAGTCCGGAAACTAGCGGCCAGCCGAAGCACTCTGGTGTCTCATGAGTTGAACCGGCACCAAGAACCTCCCATCCGGCTTTGGATGTGTCCCACAACCAACAGGAACATTTCTTGTTTTGTTCCTTCCATGTATTTGTTTTGTAGCTTCTCTATAGTTTAGGGGCTTTATTACAATTAATGTCCAGATTATTTTGTTAGGTTTTTGGCTTATAAATGCCATTCTTCTTTGTATTATAACATAACTCTTTAAAACATGAAATCAATTTGAGAAGCCAAACTTTTCTTCTCTGCACCTTTGAGTGCCAGAAAAATCAAGACTTTGTCTTGTTTGAGATTCTTTTAAAAACTCTTCTAAGGTTCTTGTAAAATTACACTAGGGCTTTCAATCATTTTGGTTAAGGAATTTTTTATAGTCTTCCAAATCAAGAAGATGGTTGATGTGAGTTGCATCTCATAGGTCATTCTAATTAACCAAACTCAAAATCTAGGTGAAATCCTTTCTTTTCAAAATCGATTTTTCCTTTTGGTGACTGAGACCTAAAATCCTTCCTTTATAGAGTAGGGGAATTGTATCAAGATTGAAGCATCTTACTTACTCTCTCTTCATCATTGCCAAATTCCCTCTTGATTACTAGTTCAAGTTAATGAAAAGTAGACAATGTGTCCATAGGAGAAGAATGGTTAAATGTAGGAGTAGAAATAAATATCTCTTTTTCCTTACTCTTGGTGAAATATGTTTATAGGTTATTGAAAGATGTTTTCAACTTACAAGATATGATATATATATTTATATAGTAATGGAACATTAGAATATCCTACAATTAGTTCTTGGGGTGTTAAAGACATAAAACACCCTCTAAAACAAGTTAAAGACATAAAAAAGATCGGATACTATAGCAGGGTATTGTAGTAGCTGTAGCAACCTTCTTTCCACTTCATTTCTTCATGTCTTCATAATGCATTCCACTTCCCTCTTCATTGATGCTTTCATGGTATGAATTTGAGCTTTCTAAACCTTCAATTATTGATATATTCCAAAGCTTTATGTTTCCATTTTCATCCTCACGTTTAGCTCCATTACAGATGTCTTCAAAATCAAAGTATTCTTCCTTTATATGAATGAATGTCATTAAAGTTTTCCACAACTTTCAAACCCTAGCTCTAGTTATAGGTCCGGAAGGTATCTTAGGAACTTGATCATCATCATTCCCCCGCCCCAAAAGGATTTGTCATCGAAACGCAAAAAGGTCACGAACATTAAAGGTAGAACTAACATTGTACTTGCCTTGGAGATGTTGGATAATACTCACATTTATGAGGAATTTGAATGGCCTAATTGTTTCTACATGTTAAAGATAGATATGTAAGTTATGGAGAAGGGATGTTTAGAAGAAGAAAATTTTTTGTACCTTTTCAATTACTTCTTTCATCAATGCTTGGAGGTTAATGAATTATTACCTTAAAGAGTTATGGAGACACTTGAATATTGAGGGGTTATGAATTTTCACTCTTGAATATCTTAGTGGTTATGGAGTCTCTTGAGACTCCTCACTTTAACTTTAATTGTGAGTGTATAAAGAGTATTCTCCCAACTTAAGAATACACCATTTTTTTATCCTAAGTCTTGTTGAAAAAGTTTGTGAGTGAGGGAAAAGTGCAACATATTTGAGTTCTAATATCTTGAGGGGCAAGTACTTTGCCTAGCTCGAGTGGAAAGGAGGAGTCTTGGGAGGCCATCAATCCATGTATTCCGTAAGCACCATGGATCACTGAAATCGCTTTAAGGAAACAATGTCCATGCACAAGTTCCTCATTTGCTCTTTTATTGTTTCAAGTTTTATATTAATTCTCTTATATTGATAACAGTTTATATTTATTTTTCTAACAATCTTAAAGTAATATTTAACATTGATTTCCTACTTCAAAGCATGAATCTTGGGGAAAAAAATATAGTTTTTTGTAAATTTTGAAGACATCCAATCTTGTCCACCAGATTTCTTTATGCGTGCTTTAGTCAATATTTGATCCAGTAAAGTTAGTCAAATTAATTTGCTTTCTGCTAGATTTTAATTTCAATTAAAAAAAAATTCAACAGTCTTTGAACTTAGTTTTATAAAATTCTGTTGAGAATTAACTAACTTTGTTTGATTAATCTGTCTACAAATTTGTACTTTCTTAATTCAAAAATGGCATCAAATGTTGGCACATCACTTGTAAATATTTCTGAGGGGGTTAGTACTCTATATGTGTTTCAAGGAGCAATGACTCAGGGGACTACCTTGGCCTATGTGGCTACTGTGCTACATGGTAGTCATTCTCATGGTTAAAAGCCAGAAAAATTAAATGGAACTAATTTTAAGAGATTTCAACAACAAATGTTCTTCTATTTAACCACTCTTAATTTGGCGAAGTTTTTTCATGAAACTGCACCAGTGCTAACTGATAATACAGACATTCAAACGATTGCTGCAGTAGAAGCATGGAAGAATTCTGACTTCCTTTGCAAGAATTATATCCTCAGTAGTTTGCATAACGAATTATATAATGTTTATAGTTCAGCAATAACAGCAAAGGATCTTTGGGATTTTTTGGACAAAAAATATAAAACTGAGGATACTGGACTGAAAAAATTTGTAGTGGGAAAGTTTCTTGACTACAAAATGGTGGACTCTAAGTTTGTGATAAGTTAGGTGCAGGAATTACAAGTCATTCTGCACGAAATACATGTCGAAGAAATAGCTCTCAGTGAGACCTTTCATGTGGTTGTAGTAGTTGAAAAATTATCTCCTACCTGGAAAGACTTCAAAAATTATCTTTAAGCATAAAAGAAAAGAAATAGCTCTTGAAGAACTCATAGTAAGGTTGAGAATAGAAGAGACCAATCGAATTTCTGAAAAGAAGTTCAATGGAAGTGTTTTTCAGTCCACAGCACACAGTTGAGGATGTGTCAAAGAAAAATGGAAAAGGAAAAAAGGTTGTCAGTGCGAAAAAAATTTGGAGCTACCGGTTGTTGTTAATAAGAAACTTATTATCAAATGCCAAACTTGTGGTAAACCTGGTCATCGGGCTGTGGATTGCAGAAAGAAGCCTAATAAGAAGAAAAATCAGGCCAATATATCAGAGATGGATGACCTCACTAATAGCGTTGATCAAATGAATCTTTCAACTGTGGTTTACGAGGTAAACCTACTGGGGGGAGCAACCTAAAGGAATGGTGGGTGGACACTGGAGCAATACTCCATGTCTGTGCTGATAAGAAAATGTTTTCAAGTTATGAAGAAGTGAAGAACGATGAGCAATTGTTCATGGGAAATTCTTCTGTTGTCCAGGTGGAAGGCAAAGGGAAAGTTGTGCTGAAGATGGCTCGAAAGAATTTTGTCTCAAGATCCATTCTAGTTAAGAAAGGATTCAAACTTGTATTTGAATCAGACAAATTTGTTTTGATAAAAAATGGGGCTTATGTTGGGAAGGGTTGTTCAAGATGAATGTAATGACTATTGCACCTCCTACTTCTAATAATAACAAAGTTACTGTTTATCTGGTTGAGTCTTCTTTACTTTGGCAAGGTAGACTAGGTCATGTGAATTTTAATTCAATTCACAAGTTGATGCAAATGGACCATTTACCGAAACTTAAGAGTGACTCAAATCATAAGTGTGAAACTTGTGTTGAAGCTAAATTAGCTAAAAACCCATTTCACTTAGCTGAAAGAAAAACTTCACCTCTTAAATTAGTCCATACTAATATACCTGACTTGAAAATGGTGCAAACAAGAGGTGGGGAAAAATATTTTATTACTTTTACAAATGATTGTATGAGGTACAGTTATGTTTATCTCTGACATAGTAGAGATGAAGCCATTGAAGCATTTCAGCATTACAAAAATGAAGTTGAGAATCAACTTAACAGAAAGATAAAAGCCCTACGGAGTGATAGAGGAGGAGAATATGAATCTCCATTTCAAAAGATATGTTCTCTAAATAGAATAATTCATCAAATGATTGCACCTTACATGACTCAGCAAAATGATGATGTCGAACAAAAAAATAGGACTTTGAAATAAATGATGGATGTGATGCTTCTTAGTTCTGGTGTGGCTCAGAATTTATTGGGGGGGGGGGGAAGCTATTATTTCAAGCAATAATTTTCTCAATAGAATACATAGGAAAAAGGCAGATAAAAAGCCTTATGAAT
>JAWZTD010021535.1:0-18296 GCA_035221335.1 Echites panduratus
AAAGCTTTTCTCATCTTGGTTGCTCGTGCCCTTGTGATTGGTCCATGAGGTATTGATGGTGCTAGGTCTCCATCATGGGACCTCAGAAGGTCCTGTGGCTAGTCGCACACAGTCCGCCAAGGATGACGTTCCTACAATTTCACCATCCCGAGGGGATGCACCTATGACCATTCGGGCGAGTTTCAGGAGGCCGCGGATAGAGTGGATTCCGCCCAGCCTAATCAAGAGGGTGTCCCCGGGTCATCTATTCGGGCTCATTTCTTGCCCAAGGATTATCATAATCCGCCTAGAGGCAAGACTGTTCCCCCCTCGGAGTTTGAGCACTTTCAATTTTCGGTCAGTCCCTCTACGATTCGGGACTTGAAGCATGCTCTTCACTGTCCGGTTCCTGACAAGTTGGACTTCACCGACCACGGGGTGGCGAATTGTAGGTCATTTGGGCACGCACTTATCAGAGGTACGGTTTTGCTATGACGTTTGTGATCTTTCTTAGTTCTCAATTTAATTTCGATAAAAAATTGTAGGTGAGTTCGTTGTTACTTCATCTTGATGGGCTGGGCAGGAGGGATGAGGTTGAGGTTAATCCCCCTATCTCAGGAGATGGAGAGGCTATCCGGCATAGAGGAGGCGAGCTCTACTTTAAAAAGGAAATACAAAGGTGTGAGGAAAGAGCTCGCCAACGAATTGAAGGATAAGGAAAAGCTGTCGGAGCAAGTCTCTACTTCCTTGGCCGTTCAGGAAGTCGTCGAAAAGGAGGCCAATGAAGCTGAAGAGAAGATATCTCGCATTCAGCAGCTGAAGGAGACTCTGAGAAGGATAAGCTGATTGGCAACTTACCAAACTGTGTTTCAGAGGTGGAGACTTTGCGGCCCCAAATAATAGGTTGGAGGAGCTGCGGGTCCGCTTGGAGTCGATTGACTATCAACAAGAGATAGCCATGCAGGCCAAGGTGGACTACAAATCCTCCAATGAGTACAAGACGGATGTCGCCTAAGAAGGCTTAGAATTTTACCGGCGGGGAATAAACTACATGACCCGTATGCTCCACAAGAAGATCAGGCTAAACTTGCTCTTTCCCCTCTACAACGGTTATGGCTCGGAGCTTCAAAATAATGAAGGCCATGACTTCTTGCCCTTCTCCTAGGGTAAACTTCAAGAGATTGCGAAATAAGATGCTGAAGAGGGGAGGCCGGCATGGATCCCGCCACCTCTTGTGGTTCCCAACTTCTTTGAGCTTCAAGCATCTTAGGTGGAGGGTCTAGCGCTTTATCCCCCAGTTGGGACTGAGAATCCCTCTGTGGCCGGGGATGTCCTAGCTTCTCCCATTGCTGCTATTGAGCCCGCCTCCAAAAAGGGCGACGTCATGGTGTTCCCTGCCTTTAGTCCATATTCCTTGGCTCCCGAAGAATCTCGCCCAGATCCCTAGTGAATATGTATCATCACATATATGTATGTTTTGTAATGTAATCGACTTTCAATTAATGATATATTTTCATAACTCATCCTCCTGTGTAACTTTCTACTTTATTTTTGATTTACTGATTTGTCTAGTCTGCGTGCCAAGGGTTGAGGAGTTTTTTCCTGTTTGGTTTTTCTTAAATGAAAGTTCCCTCATGTAGTTCTCCTACTACCTTATATGGCCCTTCCCAATTGGGTGAGAGCTTTCCTCTGTCCACCTTTTGCCCTGTTGCTTCGATTTTTCTAAGGACCCAATCGCCGACTCGTAGTTTCCTGGGGTTTACCTTTTGGTTGTGGTATTCTTTAGTTTTTTGTTTGTGTAATTCCATTCATACTCGGGTGGCATCTATTCTTTGTTCTTCTAGTAGGTCTAGGTCGCCTTGTCTGGCTCTTAGGTTTTCTTCCTCATTGAGTTTGGTTATCCGATATGTCAGAAGTGCCACTTCTGCTGGCGCCACGACTTATGATCCGTATACTAGTGAAAAGGGGCTTTCTCCAAGTGGCCCCTTGGCTGAAGTACCATTGGATCAAAGGACTGGATGTAACTCATCTGCCCATTTCCCTTCCTTTCCTTCCAAGTTTTTCTTTAATGCGTTTATTATCAACTTGTTGGTGGCCTCGGCTTGTTTGTTCCCTTGGGGGTGAGCCACCGACAACTTGCAATGTTTAATTACGAGTCGTTGGCATTCAGAGGTGAACTTGGATGAGAATTGAGTATCGTGATCTGTCACGATTGCTCTCGAGAAGCCATATCTGCATTGCACTTGATTGTGGAAGAAGTTTAACACATTTTCCTTTGTTTAATGTACTAATGCCTTTCACCCCCACTTGCCTTGGGGAACGGCCCCATCAGATCCATTCCCTACATATCAAATGGCCATGATGAAATCACTGGCGTTTGGTAGATTGCTGGCAGTCGAGGGATGCTTTTGTGTTCTTGGCATCTTGCGCATTTCTTTGCGTATTCTTTAACATCTCCCTGTAAAGATGGCCAGTAATATCCTAAGTGGATTATTCTGTTAGCCATTGACCTAGCCCCCGGATGACCGTCACACACCCCTTCATGGACCTCTTCCATGAGTGGTGTGACTAGGTGTGGTGGGATGCATCTTAGCAAAGGTTTTGAGAATGAGCGCCAATACAAGATACCATCCACGAGTGTGTATCTTGCCGAACTCCTTTTGAGTGTGAGAGCGTCTTCTCATCTTTCCGGCTACTTGTCATGCTTCAAAAAATCTTCCATTTCTCGTACCCAATCAATTCCATTTTCGATTGTTGAAATTTGCTTGCTCATTTCTCTAAAATGCAGGATGCTTGGTATTGAGCTTTCCTCGATCATGATCCCGCCCACTACTCCAAGTGGCAAGATAGTGGAGAGTTTAGAAATTCCATCTGCTAGTTCATTCTCATCCCTGGGCACCTTAGTCATATCAAAATATTCAAACTTCACCTTTTCCTGTATTACTCGGTCGCGGTAATCTTTTAAAATATCTCCTGCCTGAAATTCTCCGCTGACCTGTTTGACCACTATCTGTGAATCACTCCTGACGCTTACCTTTCTAATCCCTAGCAAACTTGCCCAACGCATACCCGACAGGAGGGCCTCATATTCGATATTGTTTTTGGTCCCTTGGAAGATGAATTTTGTTTCTTTTTCTAGGACAATCTTACCATCAGGCGAGCTTAGGACAATTCCAGCTTTTCTGCCCATTTGATTTGAGGCTCCATCCACTGATAAGGTCCACAGATTTTTTGGGATTTCCCTTTCGTGGGCATCATTTGGTCAGGGGGAGCGGCATCTTCTTGTTTGTTGACATTTTGACCATGAAGTCAGCCAGGGCCTGCCCCTTGATTGCCCTTCTTGGAATAAAATTTACATGATATGCACTAAGTTCTATAGACCATTTTAGCATTCTCCCGGATGTGTCAAGTTTGTGGAAGATTTGTCTTAGTGGTGCATTTGTATAGACATTTATTATGTGACAATCAAAATAAGCTCTGAATTTCTAGAAGCAATGCCTCTTGAAGAACTTTGCTTACATAATAAATTGGCAACTGTTTGCCTTCTTCTTCCCTAAATAAAACCGAGGCCACCACTAAGTTGGAGGCCAAGATGTACATACATAGGACTTCGCCCATGCTGGGGCTTGTGAGAAGTGGGAGTTTGGATAGGTATTGCTTTAATTCTTGGAATGCCTTGGAACATTTTTCTATCCAGACGAAATCTTTTCTAGCGATCTTGAGTGCTTTGAAGAATGGGAGGCATCTTTCGGCGGATCTGGATACGAATCGCCCAAGGGCTGCTATGCATCCTGTTAACTTCTGGATGATGTTGTTAAACGAGGCTATCTTTTCGAGGTTAGTTTCAATTCCTCATTGTGTAACAATGAAGCCTAGGGCAAGCTTTGTTCAGGTTTGTGAAATCTACACACGTTCTCCACTTTCCGGTCGCCTTTCTGACCATAACCACGTTGGCTAACCACGTGGGATATTTGATTTCTCGAATGAATCCTGCCTGTAATAACTTTGTGGTCTCTTTCGCATGGCGAGTTCTTTTTCCAACCCAAATTTTCGAGGCTTCTGTTGAATGACCCTAGAAGCGGGATTGATGTTGAGGTGATGAACCATTATTTCTTCATTAATCCCTAGCATTTGGTCTACCTCCCAAGCAAATGTGCCAATGTATTCTTTTAGAAATAGTATGAGGGCTCGTTTCTCATCCTCCGAAAGAGAGGCCCTAATTTTAATTTTTTACTCAGGGTAGGCGGGGTTGATTTCGACTTCTATCAACATGCCCTCTTTTTCCCCTCATGGGATACCGTTTCGAGCTTCCTTGATGGCGCATAACGCCATGGGCTCTACATCTGGCAAGGTATCTCCAATCTTTCTTTTTTTTAAAAAGTCATCTGATACCAAAGCACATCTTTTGAGTTACTCTCGATAGTGATGATGCATCTACTTGATAGGATTTTAACCCTTTGGTGTGGGATGGACGAGATCATCTCGAATGTTACCTGGGAGGTTATACCAAAAATAGCATTGTAAGAGGAATTTAAATCCATTACGAGGAAGTTTATCGTTTCCACTCTGCTGTCGGTACCAGCCCCCGGCCGGACCTTTATGTCGATACTCCCTTTGACTGGTACCTTGTGGTTGGTAAACCCCTCCAAAGTTCCTTCATATGAGGCTAAGTAGGAATTGGGCATTCCCATCTCCCTGAAGCAGGAATAGTACGGGATGTCTCTACTCACACCTGTGTCTATCAGGATTTTTTTCACCTTCCAGGGATCTATACCTTCTATTTCAAAGGATGCATCAATGCTCAATGGATGAGACTTGGTAGCCATGGTGGGTGCGCTCGTTTCGCCTAAAAGAGATGACCTCCTCTTTTCCAATGGTCTCCACAAGAGAGAAGACTTGATTCAGTGAATAGATTTGTCTCCGGAGTTGGGTGTTGGATGGGATCGGCACGGTGATCATATTGATAACCCGCTCTTTCCTTTGCCTACCTGTCTGCCCATTTAGTCGAGGAGTTTCAGCTTTGAATTCTTGTAAGTGTCCACTTTTCAACAATCTTTCAATGGTTGTCTTTAACTGTAGGCACTGTTTAGTCGAGTGATTATGTTCCCTGTGGAAGGCGCAGTACTTTCCTAGATCCCTTCTGTCTCGATTATTGGGATTGAGGGGTTTGGGAACATCTACTCCGAATCTTTCCTTCAGCATAGAGATTATCTCTGCTCTCAGGACATTCAAGGGAGTAAAGATTTCGGTATTCCTAGTCCTGTTTTTCCCTTCCTGGGTATCTCGCCTAGGCGAGCTTGCCTTTTTTCCAAGAAATGGTTGGACACTCCTTGGGATACCTCCAATTTTCTTACTACTTCGAACATCTCCGCAATTGACCTAGGTGGCCTGATGTGGAGCTCTGTTTTTAAGTAGGTCGATGTAGTCCCGTGGATAAAAGAATGGAGGGCTACCTCTGTGGTCACCCTATCAATATCATCATAGACTTTCTTGAATTTTTCAATGTACGTCTCCAAGCTTTCTCCTGGGTGCTGTTTAACATTGAAGAGATCCCCTTTGTTTTTGGCCAATGTCCCTACAATTCTGAATCTGGCGAGGAATTCTTTCTCCAAGGTAGCCCAGCTGTTAATCGATTCAGGCTTTAAATTTGTGAACCATATAGTTGCTTTGTCTCCTAGGGTGCTTGCGAAGGCCTTGCACTTAACTGCCTCATCGTTAGTGATAACTCCTGATGGAGATCAAACTTTAAGATTACCAAATGGACCTATTACAAGGGCAAGAGCTTCTAAGATAAGGAAAGCTTTAGTATCATTTATTCAGCAAAAAGAAGAACTCTTTAATTTTGAAGAATTACTATAAAGATCAAAGCTTGAAGAATTCCATGAAGATAAGAAGCTTTGGAATGTGATAATAATTGAATTGTTTGAACATTCAAATTAGACAAGAACTCAAGTTGGACAGTTTGTTTCCAATCCTATTTTATTGCTTATTCCTATTTCATTTAGATATTTAATTGTTTTAGTTAGTTACTTTAAAAGAGTCCTATTATGACTTAGTTAGTTTTTAATTGTTTTAGTTAGTTACTACAAATAATGTCTTACTAGGATTTGATAATGTTTAGTAGAAGTCTTGAACTATAAATGCATCCCTTCTTTGTAACTTTTTACAATTCATTATTCAATACAAGATATTCATTCGTTTATGAGAGTAAATTCCTTCAAGATCAAAATTGATCTTTTGTGAGAGTTTCTCATAGAACTTCTTTGTGTTCTTGAGAGACTTTCTTAAGAGTCTTACTACTTTGGTTTGGGGTGTTGGGAGTTTCTATAAACTTGTAGATTGGTTAGGGTCATTCCATAATTCTTGGTCAATCTATTCCAAACTTGAATCGTCGACGAATTCGTAGGAATTCAATTCCACATTGAGACGTTCTTTGGTGTTGGGCCCAGATTTGAGAAACTTCAACCTTGAGGATCACATCAACTCCCATCGCATGCTCATATTTGCACAAATGGTCTTGGGCTCTTCCTTTTTCGGTGTATAAAGGGAGAGCAGGTAGTTTAAATTCAGGATTGGGAGGTGCATTCCTGATCCATCTTGCGAAGGGTGATTTGGTAATCAGTTCTTTCCTAGGCGATCTGGATCTACTTTTCTATCTCTTTCTTTCGGGGGGTTCTTGTTCTTTTAACTCTTGAAGCATGAGTATTTTCATGGTCTTTTCTTAGGCCATAACCACTTGCTAGATCTCCGGATTCGCCCACTTGGCTTTTCAAGGTTCGAGGTTTTGTTTTGCTTATTTGGACCCGACTCGACCTTGGTTTTGCTGCCTCTTTCTTGCCCAAGTCCTGATTATCACGACTCTCCCGGCAAGTCCTTGTTTCGAAAAAAGGGTTTCTAGACGTCAGCACGGAATGAGCCTGTATCGGTACTAGTGGTGGCAAGGTCTGGCCTATCATGGCCATCCTTTGGCTGAGTTTTTCCCATTCCATCATTACCTGATTTCTTTCGTTGGCTATTGCAATTCTTCCTGTAGTCTTTTCATTCTTAAGGGTTTATCGGATGGGGGTTTTTCTTCCCTCAGCCCCCTGTTGAAGTTGAGGGTCCTCCTTAAGTCTTTTACCCTATAGGTGCTAGCTCCCGAAAGCCCTCGTCTCTACTTAGCTGAGACCCTCGCTGGGAAGCTATGCTCTTGCCTTTGGACGGTGGCCGGTGTGATAGGTTCATCTCTGGGGATATCTTTGGGTTGGTCATCGTCGATAGGGAGGAATGACTGTCTTGATCTTTCTTGTACCACCTCCTTCCCTTTACCTGATCTCTCTGACTGCTCTGAGAAGTGTGGTGCCATTAGGGCAGGATGGTGAACGTGTTGTTTTCAGCTAACCGTAAAAAGGATTCCCGATAACGGAACCAATCTGATGATGCACAAAAGAGCTCGGTAGAAAACGTACCAATGGGGAGATGACTGGATGGTACCTGTGAATTAGAAAGAAAGAGGAGATTCTCTCCTGAGAGAGCTCACATGCTCAAGTTAATAACTTTCTATAATATGGCCAATCAAGAAGGAAGGGTATCTTCTTTTCTTACCTCTTTAGTTGAGTTGATCTCTGTATTTATAGGGAAATCGGATGGCATTTCGATTCTTTTAGGGCATGATAGTTCTTTCATCTAGACACTATCACACCTATGCTAGTGAGTCTTATCTGCGAAAGGTAGGGTGGCCGCTATATTTTTTTGTCGGCCATTACCCATACTTCTATACTATCCATTTAATAACGGTCGTACGTATATTTCGACGAGCAAGGTTGCTTTCTCTAACCAAGTGGTCTCTATATGGGGTAAGAAACCTCATTTGGCGAGATGGGCATCTTTAGCTTTTTAGCGAGGAAAGGTACCTAGGAAAGCGAGATATCCTGGGTTGGATCGACTTCGTTTCGCTATTAATTTACCCAGGCCCAACTATGTTTAGGCCACTCTCGCAAGCAGGCTAGAGCGAGATATTCCTTTTCATATTGGAAATTGTTTTACTTTATCTTTCATTTATTTGAGACTAACTTGTACTATTTGAGATAGTTAAGGTTGTTTAATTTGATCACAAATTCTTTTGGAATTCCGTCCTCTCCGTATTCTCTAATTAGAACCCACCAGTAAATAAATAGAAGAAGAGGCATTGGGGAATTTTTTTCTTCTCACTATATACATTATTTTTGTGTTGCAGGCTTACTTACCTTGACTTTTCTTTACTCTGTTGACAGTCCAAGGAAAAGGAAATTTTCTATGTCTTTTCTTTTTCTTCTATCCGCACATTTTTTCTTCTATCCTCACATTTTTCTATGTCCAACTTAAATTGATTTACAAAATTCAGTTTCTTCTTTGGAGAGTTAGTGATGCAAATGTAGGATTTAAATTCATCTTCTCTATATTTAATGTTGCGGATCCTTATCAATAGTTACAATGTAACATACAATTGAAAGGGACTATTCAAATAATTGAGAGAAATTTTGTCCCATGGAAAAGGGATTTGAGTAAAGGGGAAAATTCATATACTAGAGATTAAATTTCTCCTATGATATATAAAAAACATACATATAATAATATTTTATATTAGTCTTTAAGTTTTTGTTCTATGGAATTCCATATCCTCTACAATTTTAACATGTCGTATTCACTGTATTCTTATTGGTATAGTATGGATCTGTTCTCATAAACAAACTCTTATTGAAACATTTGTGAGTCACCGTTATTTTAGTTTGTGGGAATTATGGGAATATGCAAAACAAATTAGCATGATTAGTTAAATTTGTATCAATTGGGCATTTTGTGACTGTTTTTCCAAGTGCATTAACAAATCGTTTTTTAAATTTGAGATGCCACTTTCCATTTCCTACTATGTATTAATTCAAGAATTGGTATGACAAATAAATCTAAATTATGTTATAGAACGAGTGAATAACACTATTAAAAGGAAGCATTTCCCAATGATTATAACATGAATGGTACATTCCATATATACCCATACTTTTACAAAATTTCAACAATGCTGAATGGAGTAAAGCCACTTGAGATAATTTAAATGAAGGCCCACCTTCAAAAGTTCAACACAAAAATAGGTTCATTGATAGTTAGACCAATTATTAGGATCCTAGAGAAGGAATCCCATTCTAATCCACTAGGGCCCAATAAGACAATTCACATGTAAATAATCATGTCTAGCAGAGGGATCCCAGCGGATGCCCGTTGGATAGGAGCAAGCTCCCGAGACTAGGAGGTAGCGAGACATAATGCTAAAATCCTTCTACCTGAGACAATCAGGTATCTCTCAACGGATATAGAAAAGACAATATCAACTTTTGGGGATCATTTTTGATAACTTTCATATTGACGAAAGTATTACCGACCAACTCTATAAATAAAAGAACTCATGCGTACATTCACTCTCTAAATAACTCAATTCTTTCATCCTTTCCTTCTTCATCCTTTCCTTCTGAAACGCATATTCCCAAAAAACTTTTCTTTTTAGTCTCTTATGTTCTTACTCAAAAGCATCGATGGAGAGAACTGGGAAAGGAAGGGAAACAAGGAAGGAGCAGTCAAGGTTCTCTGCTCCAGCCTTCTATGAAGACCCACAATTCTGGATCCCTAGGAGAGAGCCCATCACGCCAGCAACCATTCCTAGACAAGAGACAAACAATTCAGGCCAAGCATGGGTTGCTTCTATCCTAAGCAAGACCTTCCAGAGTAACTTTTCAAAGAACTCTTAACTTCAATAGGGGGCTCACTGAAGATGGGCTCCCATCCAAAGCTCTTTTAAAATACAAAAACTAGTTCTGTTCATGGCATAGAAGAAAAATCAAATGATGATGGAATGGGTTAAACTAAGCCAGAGGATGGTTATGATAGGCCACACCCTTCCACCACCAGTTCCTATACCATCATCCTCGGTGCATCCATTACAAGATAATCCCTCCAAGAATGAAACCCACGACAACCTAAGCCTAGAATGAGCAGGGTTCATAACGTGAGCAGACAACAAAAGCCTTCTAAAAACGAGGTAGAGGAATCTAGAAATCCCCCTAATATAGATAAAAGCATAAAGAAAAGGGAATCAAGAGAGGTCTTATGTCTTGCTACCCAAAAGGGCAAGAACCCCAGAGAAAAGGAGGTCGAGGAGTTAGTCAAGATCTGTCAATAAGGGGCCCAATCACCAAATCTCCTTTTACAAAATGGATAAGGGCTGGTCCCCTAAATCCTTTGAAACTTCCCACTCTGCCACTATACATAGGAAAAGGAACAGCCCAAGACCACCTTTACAGATATGAGCATGCACTGGGGTCATAATCATTGACTAGGCCGTGAAATATAAGGCCTTCTCCAGCACATTGGGAAACAAGGCAACCACCAAGTTTACCAAAATGAAGCCAAATCAATAAATAGCTGCCTATCCCTTGAAAAGGTGTTCCTTTCCAGATTTGTAATCATGGGTGCACTGGCCAAGAACCAAGGAGATCTCTTTAACTTCAAGCAACACCGAGAGGAGACCCTAGAAGACTATATTAAAAATTTCAAGAAAATTTATGATGTTATAAATGGGGTAAGCATGGAGGTGGCCTTGCACTCTTTCATACATGGAACGAAGTCAACTTACCTCAAGACTAAGTTCCACATAAGGCCACCTAAATCCATAGACAAGACATTTGGGGTTGCAAGAAAGTTTGCAGCTTCCCAACGAGGGGGATCTCACTTTCCCACCGAGAAAAAGGTTGTCTCTCCCAAGAGGGAAAACAGAGAAGGAAGGAACAGAACAAGAAAACTAAAACCTCCACTCCTTTAAATACCCCTAGGGAGGATTTAATCTCAATATTGAAAGAGAGATTTGGAGTGGATGATTCCAAGCCTCTCAATCTCGAGAATCGAGACAGAAGGGACTTATGGATGTACTGCACTTTCCATAGAGATCATGGCTATACCATAGAACAGTGCCTCCAATTGAAAAGGCCATTGGAAGATTGCTCAATAGGGGACACCTGCAAGAATACAAAGCCAATGCCCCAAGAGAAAATGACTGAGTCGGCTATCTAAGTGAACAGCAAGTGATTAACGTGATCACGAAGCAAATCCCGTCAAACACTCAACTCTAAAGACAGATCTATTCTTCAAATCAAGTATAGTCGATGGTTGAAATAATGGTGAATGAAGAAATAATTTCCTTCAGAAGAAGCGATCTCACCCTAACTTTGGCTGCAAGATCCTACCCCCTAAGTATAGAGGTGTGCTTTGAAATGGAGGGGTCGGTCTCTTGGAGAATTAAAAGTATCTTGGTGGATACAGGAGCAAGTAGAAATTTTCTATAGTATTACTGTTTCCATTAAATGGGAATCCTAGACTCCCATCTCACCCCATACGAGTTAACCTTGGAGGGATTCACAACTCGTTGAGTTTAAGACAAGGGCAACATAAATATCAAAGTCAAACTAGGGCCTAGTAATAACGATTAGACTGAAATGGTAAATTTCCTAATGCTTAGTTTAAATTCATCTTACAACACCATTTTCGGTGTCACTTCTCAAGCTTCATTCTAGAAGATATCCTTCATCCCCCACCAACGAGTCAAGCTGCCAGCTTGCAGCCACATCCTCAAGAAAGAGAGTAATATGATGGATATGCTACAATATTTAATGGCAGGAAGAAAAAGAAAGTGAGAAAATTACCCATCCAATAGGAAGGAGCCTATGGCGATATGCGCCATCGAAGAGGCTACAGCAAGCTCCTTAGGAAAAAAAAATGGGTTTCAAAGATCTTGAATCAACCCACATTGTCCTAAACAAAATATCAAGATATGATCTTTGTTGCTTGCAAGTGCAAAAAAAAAAAAGCATTAACAGAACTCCTCAAAGAATACATGGACACATTTTCCTGGGAGGTCAGTCAAATGCTAGGGATAGATGAAAGAGTGATGGCTCACCACCTCAACATCAGCCTGGCTGTTAAGCCTATCCAACAAAATCTAAGGAAATTCGGGCCAAAAAATAAGCCGCAATGAAGCAACTAAGCTCCTCCAGGCCTGCTTTAGCGTCAAGTGAAGTACCCTACATGGCTGGCCAATGTGGTGATGGTAAAAAAAACTATTGAAAAATGGAGAATGTGCGTGGCCTTCACCGACCTCAAAAAAGCTTGCCCTTAAGATTGTTATCCAGTGCCAAGAATAGATTCCTAGTAGATTCTACCATGGGGTATAGGATGTTCAACTTCTTGGATGCCTTCTTCGAGTAGCACAAATAAAATTCAACACTAAGGATCAAATTCACACATCATTTCAAGTCGGTGGGGAGCATCTATTGTTACAATGTAATGTCATTTGTGTTAAAGAATGCCTACTTATCAAAAAAATGGTGAACTTGGTGTTTAAACCATAGATTGGATGAATTATGAAAGCTTACATCAACGACATCATCATCAAAATTGAGCATGGAAATCACCTGATGGACTTGTGAAAAATGTTGGACAACTTTAAAAAGTTCAACATAAAGCTATATCTGGCCAAATGCACCTTCGGCATGGAAGTCGGGAAATTCCTGGGCTTCATGGTCACGTAATTGGGAATCTATGTGAATCCCGAGAAAATATCAACGATCATTAACATTATTGAGCCAACATGTGCAAAAGATGACCAGAAATTAACAAGATACATCGCAACCTTGGGAAGATTTGTATCCAACTCAGCAAAAAAGTGCAGCCCTTTCTTCAAAGCCTCAAGGGAGGTCAAAAAGACTTTGCTTGGACGGAGGAATGCTCACAGACTCTCTAAGACTTGAAAAAATACGTAGCACAAATCTTGTATTTATGTATCGCAGTTTCCAATTTATAGGTAGCTACGACCTTGTTTAGAGAAGATAATGGCAAGCTATTGTCTATCTATTATGTAACAAAAGCCCAAAATAAGGCCGAAATTTGATATTGAAATACAAGAAAAATTAGCTTATGCCTTTGTCATCAATGCTAGGAAACTCATAGCTTATTTTGATTCTCACACCATAAGTGTTTATATGAAAGCACCCCTTAAGCAGATTTTTTCACAAAATGGACATATTTGCGAGAATGGTAAAATGGACCATAAAGGTAAGCACTTCTTATATAAACTTTATCCCAAAGAAGGAAATAAAAAGGCAAGCTTTTGCCACTTTATTATGGAAACTTAATCATCAAGCTAAGAAGAATTAAGTCCCTCAAATTATGAAAAGCTCCCTGAAGAGCCCAAAGTGGTGCAGGAAACCTATGGACATTGTTAGTTGATGGTGCCACCAACCAAGATGGCAAGGGGTGGAATTATTCTAAGTTCATCTTGGGAGAATTAAGTTAGAAAAGGGGTGAAGTTTCTCTTTGAAGGGATAAACAATAATATCAAATACGAATCTTATTAGCATTAATGAGTTGAGCGACGGGATTAGCAGTCAAAAAAATTAAAGCAAAAAACGATTCGCAAATCACCATAAATTGGGTCAATGGTGAATTCCAGGCCAACGATGAAATCATGGAGAAGTATAGCGATATGGTGCGGCAAGAAGCAGGAAAGCTCAAATATTTTGAGCTTTCCAAAGTGTCATGCAACAATAACTAGTGAGCAGACTAAATGTCGAAACTTGTAGAAATATCCCCCAAAGATGCAATTGAAGGAGTAGAAAATGAAGAGAGCATATCATCTAGCATCTTGCATCCCGCCAGCATTAGCGCATTACCGTTATGGAGCTCATTATTGGTAAAAGGTAAGAATCCATTACCGTTAATCCTGGCGGGCTACATGGAATAGCCCTCATAAAATGGAAAAGGACTTCCAAAGGAACCTAGTTGTAAAGCATGACGATCATTAAGTTCATGTCCCACTAATAAAATTCATAAGCTTACATGGCCATATTCTCTTGAAACTCCGAGGAAGCCTTATAATCTACACTAGCTTTTTACACAATTTCCTCCCGATACTCAGGGGCTTCTTACTTAGCTCACAAGGCCTCTTGCTCTTCATTGTGAAACCACAATGCCTCTATTTCGAAGAGCTAAGTGGTTAAGCTGCTTATCTCCTTGTCCTTTTTGGCAGCGGCTCCTGGACCTCACTAGTTAGGACCTTCACTTTATCCTCAGCTTCTTGGATCTCCTTCTCTATAGTTTCCAAGATGATATGAGAAGTAGAGACTTGATCGGAAAAGTTGTCTTGCTCCGTGACCACCTCAGCAAAATCCTTTTTGAGCTTATCCAACTTGCTAAGAAGAGTGTCAACTTCAAAATCTGCCTGCTTTCCTGCAATATCAATATGAAGGATTAGCATGCTCACTTAAAACATAATTAATCCCAAGACAAGAAAACATGAATGGCTATCATAAAAACATTGTTGAAAGCTCGACTTACCTTAGAGAGATGGGTGCCAATCTAATGAATCGTCCTATTCTGCAAGAAATCTTCGCACAATTTTCAAGCCTCAAGGTTGTCTACCTGCACCAACATACTTTTGCCTAAGTGTTTTTTCCTTCCCTTTTTTTTCTCTAGGCAGTTTCAAACTCATCATCCACTGCCTTATCCTCTAGGATCATTAAATATTCATATCGAGGTAGTAGGGAAGGATGCATGAGAATGTGAGGCTCTTCCCTAGTCCTCTTATCCATTACATACCTTAGAGGGATTTGATTGTGGGGCTGATTAGCTAGGCCTGGGCTCGCTTGCAATTTGTTTGAATCAAGTCAAGCCTTCTCCTCACTGACACCATTTCTACAAAATAAGAAATAGCAAAAATTATTATAAAAAAGTAACAAAAAGGTAGGGAGAGATTAAAGATACTTTTGTTTACATCCAAATCGTGGCCCACACTTAACATGAAAAAAACAAGGGCATATAAGCCCAAAAAATCATTCTCTATAAACAACCCATTCCTAGGTCCGCATAAGTGACGATTCCAACATTATCTTTGGGAGTCACCCCTTTGTGGTACCAATCCCGGAGAAGGAAAATCTCTATCTTTGAACTCGTCCACATGGAAGCGACATAGCTGCTTCTCCGCTACATTGGCATTCAAGAATAAAGCCCAGTTAACTTGTTTAACAAATTTGGTCTCTACGGGATTTAGCCTTTTCAGATTATCTTTGCTCGCTCTTAAGCTCAAGGTATTTATATGCTTAATTGAACTGAAAGGCCATCCTCCTTCTTCTACAACGCGAAAAATATCCATTGCAGTCATGGATTTTGGCTTTGAAGGGGTCTAGCAACTTGGGTACTCTTGCACAAGTTCTAATGGAAAGAATGGCTCCATAGGTAACAGTAAAGAACAACTTGAAAACATTCAAAGTCAGCTCAAATCCCATCATCCTGCAGACCACGATAAAAGAAGTCAGGGCCCAAACCTCTTTCAGATGGAGTTGAGACAGTGTTGCTTGGTAGGCATCCATAAATTCCAAATGAAAGGATCTACAGGAAATTGCAACCCACTCTCCAGCTAATGCAAAAATACCAAAGCATAGTCATCTCTTGATTGGAAGGCCGCTTCCAGACAATAGTGTGGTTGGTATATGGTGGTGTCAATTTTGAACTTGACCATCAATTCATCCAGTTTTTTTGGAGTCAATCTTTTCTTCATAGCAAAAACCCTCCTGCTGGAAGAACCTTTATTTCTCTGTGCCATGTCTTAAGCTGCAAAAAACTGCACAATATCATCTTGCATCCTCTCTTGTAAATAAAATGCCAAGACTCCCTCATCCTGCAGTTCGATTCTTTGATCTTAAGGTTCAAGAATCAAATCCCATAGCATGGTCACTTCAACATAAGGGCACTCCCTTAAGACTAACTTGTATTCACTACCCTGCCTAACTACATAAGCACATAGCCCTCAGACATTTTTCCATAACAATCCAGACTTGGTCTTTTCGCAAAGCCTTTATCGCTAGCTCATGAGATCCAAACATTTCCAGTAGAAAGGGAAGGGAATCTTCTGACAAAGAAGGATAAAAAAAGGGACTAATAGAAAAAGGAAAGAAAAGTAAGAAAAATAGAGATCAAACTATACCAGGAAAAGGTCCCTGAAAAGCCCAAAGCGGTAATAGGAAACCTATGGACATTGTTACTTGATGGTGCCACCAACCAAGATGGCAAGGGGTGGAATTATTCTAAGTTCATCTTGGGAGAATTAAGTTAGAAAAGGGGTGAAGTTTCTCTTTGAAGGGATAAACAATAATATCAAATACGAAGCTTATTAGCATTAATGAGTTGAGCGACGGGATTAGCAGTCAAAAAAATTAAAGCAGAAAATGATTCGCAAGTCACCATAAATTAGGTCAATGGTGAATTCCAGGCCAACGATGAAATCATGGAGAAGTATAGCGATATGGTGCGGCAAGAAGCAGGAAATTTCAAATATTTTGAGCTTTCCAAAGTGTCATGCAACAATAACTAGTGGGCAGACTAAATGTCGAAACTTGTAGAAATATCCCCCAAAGATGTAATTGAAGGAGTAGAAATTGAAGAGAGAATATCATCTAGCATCTTGCATCCCGCCAGCACTAGCCCACCAGAATAGATTCAAACAATCAAAGAACTAAATTAGGTGCACGAAATGGAGAATTTTCTCAAGATTGGAAGTCTACCAAAGAAGCAAGAAGAGGCCCTTGCACTCAAAAAGCGGGCAGCAAAATACACTATTGTAGACGACATCTTATCAAATTTGTATCCAAACATCAGATTTTGACAAACAACATTTTCGATCCTTGAGGGAATGAAACAAGATCAAATTTGATCTTTTGGTAAGTTCTTAAATCACTCTTTTGAGGGTGGGTTCCTTAGGAACTTCACAAAAGACTTTTAATTACTTAGGTTAGGGTATTGAACATTTTACCAAATCAAAAGATTGGTTGATGATGATCTTCATCATAGGTCAATTTAACTATCCATAGAACTTTTGATGAAATTCCTGAAATTTTTTTGTGTGTTTTTGAGAAATTGAACTTAAGAACTTCAACAATCAAGAATCACATCAGGTTAGATGTCTTTATTCATAGCAAAAGAGAGTTTTATAAACTCATGCATAGGTAGAGTTTTAGAGGAGTTAGGATGTTTACCATAAAAAATAAAAATAAAAACTCACAATAATAAACTATATATAAATTTTCAAAGACAAAAAATAATTCGGGTAAAAGAGTAATTTGATTTTTTTTTTTAAATTCTCAAAAAAAAAAATGAATGGTTTGGTCATCCTTATTCACCTGTTTGTTTCGATATAAAAATTAAACACTTAATTTCATCTTAATAAGCAATTAAGTAACAAAAAAAAATCTAATTTATTTTGACTTATTTTTTAAGTTACAAAAAGTAAATTATAAAAAAATCAATTAACTTTCCAATTTTCCTATTAACATTTTTAATTTTTTTCCTCCATTTTTCTCATCTATTTTTCTTCTTCTTATACTACTCATTTTTCTTTTTCTTGTTTTTTTAAACTTTCCTTTTTCCTTTAGTTTTTTCTTTTTTCTTCTCAGTTTTTTTCTCTTTCTTAATTTAAGTTTTTTTTTTTTGAGTTTTCAATTTTCCCCCCTCCCCGCCTCGTGAGGCAGGTTTTCAGTTCAAGCAGTCTTTCATCTTTCTATTTTTTTATATATTTTTTTCCTTCTTTTTATATTTTTCTTTTTTGGTTTTTTTTTATATTTCTTTAAATAATATTTGGAAAGCTCATTTTTGTTTAATTCATGTATATTCTTTTTATACTCTCGATTCAATCTTGAAGATCAATTGTAGCTCCTCATTTACCCTCATTATATCTCAAACTCATAAGTATATCTTTATACTTTACAAAGAATAAAATTTTTTTATCAAAAATGCAAATAACTTTATTATTTTTTTAGATTTTTCTTGATTAATGAACAACATTTATTTGTGTGTTATTCGTGATATATTATATAAAAGTGCAATATTTAATATATTATATTAAAAAATAATTTAAATTTACTTAAATATATTAATTAGAGTTTAATATATTATGAATTATGAAATATAATCATTCTACCAAATCTTAAAAACTATACTCCCTTTGAAATTGAAACCATTGATTTATATGTATTTTAAAAAAAAGATTTAAGTAATTTATTTTTAAATTATAATGTCAATTTTTTTAGTAAATTTTATCTAATTAAAGAAATGGAACATTCATTTTTAGGTGACTTAAAATGAAATATGGAACTTCAAATCTAAATGGAAAAAATTTAAAAAATTAAAAATTGTTATGAAATAAATATAATGGATGTCTATCTGATATCAAAGTGATAATCCAATATTAAGAGATAAAGAGATACTCT
>JAWZTD010021545.1:0-18283 GCA_035221335.1 Echites panduratus
TTGAGTACTACCGTCGAGGGATGAACTACATGACCAGGATGCTTCATGACAAGGTCCCTCACCGCCTGTTCTTCCCGTTTTATAACGGCTATGGCCTGCAGGCGGATAAGAGGGAGGGGCAAGGCTTTGTTCCCTTTTCTAACGGAGAGTTGAAAGAGATCGTCGAGCCGGATGAAGATGAGGGTAGGCCAGCCTAGGTCCCGCCTCCCCCGGTGATCCCCAACTTTTTTAACCTCCAATCTGATTGGATGTAAGAAGGGGGGGATGATGGGGAGGTCCCCGCTACTGGTGCGTCTTCTAAGCCCTGTCTGTCTGAGGCCACTCTTGATGTCTCCACCTCAAAAGATATTATTGTACTTCCTGCTTTTGGTGGCGATGTAAATTTAGGTGTCCACCCTAAAGTCTAAGGTCTATTTGTAATTTCTTATGAATATCAATAAACTTTATTTTGTTAATTGATTCTCATTCACCGATTCCCTGTGAGCATTCCCGCTTTTTTGCTAATTAATTCACCTTATTCGTAAAATCTGGTGGCAATCAACCTAATAAGTAAAATCTGAAGGGAATCATCTCGCGAGTCTCAGAGGCACTCATACATTTCGCTCGTTTATTTGAAGTGCGGGCAAGGTTTTGTCATGTAGGAAATCTCTTCAAAATGTACATAAGAAGATTATACAAAGTATTTCTTCAAGTGATCGGAATGCCAAGGATTGGGTAACCTTTTCCCGTCAGGCCTTTCTAGGAGGAAAGTTCCTTCACGTCTCTCCTCGATCAATTTGTAGGGTCCTTCCCAATTTGGTTCGAGTTTTCCTCTATCCGCCCTTTGTCCAGTTGCTTCAATTTTTCGAATTACCCAATCGCTAATCTGTAAACGCCTCGCATTTACTTTTTGGTCATGGTACTTCTTTGTCCTTTGCTTTTGTAGTTCCATCCTAACTCGAGCTTGTATCATCCTTTCTTCAAGTAGGTCCAAGTTCTTCTCTCTTGTCCGTTTATTTTCTTCCGTGTCGAAGTTGGCGATCCGATATGTCGGAAGTGCCACCTCCGTGGGTGCTATTGCTTCCGCTCCATAGACAAGCGAGAAAGGGCTTTCTCCGGTTGACCCCCGCGGCGAGGTACGGATGGACAAGAGAACGGGATGGAGTTCATCTACCCATTTGCCCTCTTTTCCTTCCAAGTTCTTTTTGAGAGAGGTGATTATCAATTTGTTCACAGCCTCAGTGTGGCCGTTTTCTTGCGGGTGAACTATCGAAAATTTCCAATGTTTAATTTTAAGTCTCTCGCATTCAGCGGTGAATCTGGATGAGAACTGGGTGCCGTGATCTATCACGACTGCTCTCGATATCCCATATATACACAATATTTGGTCATGGAGGAAATTCAATAAGTTCTCTTCGGTGGGATGTACCAAGGCTTTAGCCTCTATCCATTTTGAAAAGTAGTCGACCGCTACAACTAGGAATCTTCTTCCTCCACTTGCTTTAGGGAAAGGACCCATTAGATCCATCCCCCTCATATCAAACAGCCATGATGAAATCACTGGGGTTTGCTGGATTGAAGGCAATTTGGGTATGCTTCAAAATTTTTGACACTTCTCGCATTTTCGGGTATACTTTTCGACATCTAGCCTCAAGGAAGGCCAGTAGCACCCTAAATTTATAATTCTGTCCGCCATAGACCTCGCCCCCGGGTGGCCACCGCACACCCCTTCATGTACCTCTTCGATCAACGGGGCAGTTAGGTGTGGGGGGACGCATCATAATAGGGGCTTTGAGAAAGATCGTCTATAAAGTATTCAGCCTATTATGGTGTATCTCGCCGCTCTCTTTTTTAGTGCCAATGCATCCTCTGGTTTTGCCGGGAGGTATCCTTTTTCCAAGAAATCTTCCATTTCCTGTACCCAATCTCTCGGTGTATCATTGGTCGATCTTTCTGTGATCTGAGCTATGTCACATGGTTGGATGCTTGGCCCGTGCTTTTCTTCTATTTCGATTCCTTCAGCGATTCCGCGGGAAGTAGTCGCGAGTTTGGAGATGTAGTCAGCTCGCTGATTATCTCCCCATGGTATCTTGATGAGCTCAAAGTACTCGAATTCCAGAATCTGAAGATGCACCCTGTCTCGGTATTTTTTCAGGATCTCATCATTTGCCTAGAATTCTTCGTTGACTTGATTTACCACTACTTGAGAGTCACTTTCTGCCCTTATTTTTCGGATTCATAACTTTTCTGCCCAAGTCATTCCCCCTAGCAGAGCTTCATATTCCATGTTGTTGTTGGTTCCAGTGAAGTGGAACCTGCATCCCTTTTCTAATTTTATTGTCTCGTCAGGTGATAACAAGATAATACCTGCACCATTTCCCTCATTATTCATAGCTCCGTCTATGGATAATGTTCATGTGTTAGGGGCCAGTTCTTTCTCTTTGAAATTTCCAGCTTTTTTGGGAGCTTGACTCTCACAGCTAGTAGAGGTCTCGACGATAAAATCCGCCAAAGCTTGCCCTTTGATTGATTTCCTTGGAATGAAGTGTATGTCAAAAGCACTGAGCTCTATGGCCCATCTTAACATCCTGTCGAATGTGTCCGGCCTATGGAAGATTTGCTTTAGGGGAGCATTGGTGTAAACATTTATCTTATGGGAATCGAAATAGGCCCTTAGTTTTCTAGAAGCGATCACCAAAGCATAAGCCAATTTTTCTGTATTGAGGTACCGAATTTCGGCCCCTTGAAGAACTTTTCTTACAAAATAGATGGGTAATTGTCTTCCATCTTTTTCTTTGAATAGTACCGCAGCCACTGCTAAATCGGGGGCCGCTATGTAAAGGTACAGTATTTCGCCTACACTAGGACTGGTGAGTAGAGGCAGCTGCGACAAGTAATTTTTGAGGAATTCAAAGGCTTTTGAACAATCCTCAGTCCAGGAGAAGTCTTTCTAGGCCCTTTTGAGTGCTTTGAAGAAAGGATGGAATTTGTCCGCTGATCTTGACATGAACCTCCCTAAAGTTGCGATGCACCCCGTCAACTTTTGTACATCTTTTGTGCATCTTAGTTCTCTCATGTTGATTATTGCCGAGATTTTCTCGAGGTTGGCCTCGATTCCTCGCTGAGTCACCATGAACCCCGAAAATTTTCCTGACTCTACTCCGAAAGTACACTTGGTGGGATTCAGCTTCATATTGAATCTATTCAGGTTGTCAAAAGTTTCTCGTAGATCCTGCATGTGATTTTCTCCTTGCCTAGTCTTGACAATCATGTCATCAACATAAGCTTCCACATTCCACCCAATTTGGGATTTTAGTATTATGTTCACCATTCTCTAATATGTAGCTCCCACGTTTTTCAATCCAAATGGCATGACGTTGTAGCAATACGTTCCTCCGCCAGCCAGAAATGAGGTGTGGATTTGGTCCTCTTTTGATAACTTGACTTGGTGGTAACCGGAGAAAGCGTCAAGGAAGCTAAACGTTTTGTAGCCGGCTGTAGAATCTACCATGGAGTTTATCCATGGTAATGGATAGCAATCTTTTGGACAAGCTTTATTTAGGTCAGTGAAGTCCACGCACATCCTCCATTTGCCAGTGGCTTTCTTTACCATTACTACATTTGCTAACCACGTTGGGTATTTGACTTCCCAAACAAATCCCGCGGCAAGCAATTTGCCAACCTCTTCCTTTATGGCAGACTCCTTTTCTGGCCCAAACCTTCTGGGCCTTTGCTGGACTGGCCTGGCCTGGAAGTCGTGCTGATGTTGAGACGGTGGATGAGCACTTCCTCATTTATTCCAGACATTTGGTTGACTTCCCACGTGAAGATGCCTACTTATTCTCTGAGGAGCTCTATCAAGGCTTGCCTCTCTGCCAAAGAGGAACCAATTTTTATTTTCTGTTCAGGGTAAGTTGGGTTCATCTCTACCTCTTCGTACTCGCCGTTTCAATTTTCAGAAAGTCCTTTAGTGAGAACTCCAATAGTTGGCGGGTTGTTTGGCTCGGAGTCTCTCTTTCTCTTTCTGAGGGAAAGCTGATATCGTAGTGCATCTGCTGGGTGACTTTCCACCGTTATAACTTGTCCTTTGCATGGGACTTTAACTTTTTGATGAGGAATGGAAGTTACCATCTCAAAAGCAGCCTGCGAGGTTATCCCTAAAATGGCATTGTATGAGGAATTTAAATCGAGTACAAGGAAATTTACCACCTCGATTCGGCTACAACGGTGGTTCCCTATCTAGACCTTAATGTCGATGCTTCCTTTGACATGTACCCTGTGGTTAGTGAATCCCTCCAAGACTCCGTTATAAGGAGTGAGGTAGGCATTAGGAATTCCCATTTCTTTGAGACACAAATAGTAAAGAATGTCTCTACTAGCCCCCGTATCTACCAGTATCCTTCTCACTGTCCATGGGGCCATCCCATTAACCACATGTGAAGCCTCAATGCTAAGTGGATGGGATCTAGCTGCTAGCATGGGAGCTAACTCACTCCTCTTGAAAGACACTTCTTCCTCTTCACGGATCATTTCTGCCAGCGAATATATCTGGGCTAATGAATGGATATGTTTCTGGAGCTGTGTGTTGGAGGGGATTGGTTCAATTATCATATTGATAGTCCGACCTTCTCTCGATGGGCCAACTCGATCCTCTCCCCGTGGGGTTCCCGCCTTATATTCTTGCAAGTGACCTCTTTTTAGCAACCTTTCAATAGCCCTTTTTAACTGTATGCACTGCTTGGTTGCATGGCCGTGATCCCGATGGAAAGCATAATATTTCCCTAGGTCCCTCCTCTCTCGATTTTCGGGATTAAGGGGTCTAGGATCTTCCACTCCAAATTTATCTTTGAGCAAGGAGATCAACTCTGCTCTTGGAGTGTTCAAAGAAGTGAAGGTTTCAGTTCGCCTGATTCTGTTTTTTCCCTCTCGGGAATCCTTTTTAGGCGAATTCGGCTTCTTGTCGCCCAAGTGGCGGGATCCAGCTCGTTGGGAAGCCACCAATTTTTTCGCTACCTCGAACATCTCAGCGATGGTCTTTGGCGGCCTGATGTGAAATTCTGTTTTCAGGTACGTGGATGCGGTACCATGGATGAAGGAATGGAGAGCGACTTTTATGCTCACTCCATTGATATCGTCGTATACTTTTTTAAACTTCTCAATATAGTTCTCCAAACTTCCTTGGATATTGTCTGATATTGAAAAGGTCACCCTAGTTTTTGGTTAAGGCTCTAGCTATCCCAAACCTGGCCAAAAATTCCTTTTCCAAGGCGGACCAACCATTAATGGACTCCGGCTTTAAGTTGGTGAACCATGTGCTCTCTTTATTGCCCAACGTGCTAGCAAAAGCTTTGCACTTTACAGCCTCGTCATTGGTAATGACTCCCATGGCATGTTCATATCGGCACAAGTGGTCCTGAGCCCTTCCCTTGCCTGTATATAACGGCAGCGACGACAATTTGAATACAGGGTTGGGGGGTGCATCCCTAATCCACTTGGTGAAGGGAGATTTAGTGATTGGCCCTCTTTTGGGAGATCTGGATTGATCCCTTGGCCTCCTATCCGGTGTGACTCCTCTTTTTGTTCGCGACGCATGAGAGCGCCCCTGGTCCCTTTTCCTCTTGTTGCATCTGGGGGAATTTTTGGATTCGCCTGTTTGGCTTCTTGGAGCTCTTAGTGGCATCCTACTTTCTTGAACTTCGGTAGCTCGCGGCTTGGATGTTTCTTTCCTGCAACTAATCCTTCCCCGAGGCTCACGGCTTTCCTGTCGGATGTTAACCGTGGAGAGACTGTCTCTCGAGGGGTGTTCTGATGATGAGGGTATTGGTACGAGTGGTGGCAGAGTATGTCCAATGGTGGCCATTCTTTACCTTAACTTGGCCCATTCCATCATCAACTCATTTTTTTCTTGAGCCATCTGCAACTCTTCCTCTAGCCTTTGTATCTTAGAGGAATCTTCAAAAGGGTGTCCTTCCGTGAGTCCCCTGTTGAAATTGAGGGTTCTCTTGAGGTCTTTGGCTCCAGAGGTGTTGACCCCCGAGGGTCCGAGTCTCTGCTTAGCTGAGACTCTGGCAGGAAAGTTGTGCTCTCGTCTTTGTATTACAGCAAGGGTAATGGGTTTGTCGCTGGGGACGACCTCTGGTTGGTCATCATTAATGGGAAGGAATGACTGGCGTGATCTTTCTTGCATCACCTCCTTTCCGATTCCGGATCTCTCCGACCGTTCTGAGGTGTGTGGTGCCATTGATACTAAGCAGCAGGCACATCCCTTTCTGGATTATTGGAGCGTTCCCGGTAACGGAACCAATCTGATTATGCAATATATGCTCTCTCTTTGCAATATATGCAATATATGGTCACATCAATCACTTCAAGACGTACTTGGACTTGCTTAGGATATGGTGTTAGTGAATTCGAGCCCGCTAAGTCAATCACGATCGCAATATCTAATAAGAATTGATCTCATCAATTCTTACCTCGCTACATAGCTCGCCAGGGGAGGATGACGGAGCGAATGGCGAGATCCTCAAGGTTGACTGATTGGCAGGTTGCAAAATACAAAGCATTCATATGGAGGGCGGGTTGCTAGATACCTCTCCAATTTTGGCCCTTCAAAACCAACTCTGGATTATCCCTTCAAGCCCCATTAACATTTAGAACAATTAAGTTTGAATACTCTTATTGCCACCACATTCAGAACAATTCGCTTAAAAAGGATATGTTTCATTGAAAAATCCCATTTTTGACAAAATTGTCAACCAAAAAATTTCCTTGCCTCAGGTTAGTAGAAAACCTCATTTTCAACCAATTTTGACCCCGCTAAAAAATTTTCAAAGTCTTTTTCAACGAATTTTCTAGAAAACTAAATTCAAGATTCTATTGAAATCTTTCAGCAAAATGATTCATTTCGAAGAAAAATTTTCTACTACATCTTCTTTTGTTGAAAACTTTTTCTACCAAATTTTTTTCCGTTGAAAATTTTTTCTGACCTTACTTTACTCTTGATATCAATTTTCAATGAACAATATTTATTGAAGAAATTTTGTGAAAAATATTAATATTTCACATTTAAATTAGTAATAATGTTTTAACTAAAAAAATATTGAAAACTTCTTTTTAAAAAATATAATTCAACACATTAAAATTGCTAAAACTTCTCTAAAAATATTTTGAAGCACCAAAATATATCTGAAGGCCCTAATAGGCTTTTTATTAACTTTATTTTGATGATAACAAATTAATACTAATGAAGCTTCAAGTTTATGTATTTATAGGAAGTTTTGGATTACATCAAACTACAATCATGAAAGAGATTATTTGAGCCTATACGTATGAAATCTTTCTGAAATTAACCTCTCAAAGAGATAATTTGAAGGCTTTAAGTTTTGAAGAATTAAACTATTAACTTGGTTGGGTAATAATTCTATATCTTTGTACCAAGTTTGCTTTTTAACTATTCTTGCACTAGAAAATGTTTTCTTAAAAATCATCATTTAAATCTTTCAAAATATTTACATTCATGAAAGCATGGTCCAAAATTTATTTATCTAAGTATTTTTGAATGGCTTTTATTGACTATGTTTTGAAATATCAAAAATACAAATGGTTTTGGTCAAGCAATTTTTCTGGACACCAACCGCCCAGGTTTTGGACTGTCCAAACTATCTGAAGCAGCGTCCAAAATGCTACTAGAATTTCTTTGGACACTAACCTCCTACGTTTGAACAGTATAAAATAACTGAATCAGCGTCGAACGTTGCTACTGGAATTTTTCTTAAAAAGGGTCAAAATTTTGACTGTTGGTATTTTAGTTCCCAGAGCTTCTTTAAGTCTGCAAAACCATTCCAAAGCCATCTCTTCCGCTCCAAAACGTCTGAAAACATTCAAGAGAAGGAAATTTCATCAAACTTCAAAGATTTAATTCATTCAAAAGCTAATGCATCAAAAAATCATCAAGAGACTTGCTAGAGGTTCATTGTATTCATATCACTCAAAAAGGACGTGTTCTTTGTACTCATCTCAAATCTTTATAGTTTGATTTGTTATGTTTTGATTGTCTAGATTGTATTTGTGACACAAAATCCTTGGAAGGGGTTATCGTAGCTTGTTCTTGGTTGTAAAACTTGGGTTTGCAACCCTTGATTGTATTATTGATTGATATTAGTAGATTTAGGGAAAATCCTAAGGTAGAAAACCTAGAGTAGTGGACTAGATTCACAAGGGATGAATTGAACCACTATAAATTCTTATGTCTCTTGAATTTACTTGGCTTTTATCTTTCTATTTCTTGAAAAATATATCAAGTAACATCTTTACATACCAAGTGTTTGATAAATTGCTCAAACCAAATAATTTTCAGTTTTCCAAGAGAAGGTTTAATTTTTAATTTTGAAAAGTTTCTAAAAACCTAATTCACCCCCCTCTTAGGTTTTCAATTGATATCAGAGGAACGTCTTCATTTTTTTTTAGATTACACTCCTTGAAGGAAAAGATCATATGGCTAAATTAAACACTAAGCCTTTTGTCGAAGGTTTGGCCTCCTCTTTTTTATGGAACGAATTATAGATGTTGGAAAAATCGTATTCGAATTTATGCTTTATCTATAAATTATAAATTGTGGAATATTATCTCCAATGGTCCCATTGCTCCTACAAACATGGAGAATCATATGATCATGCCAAAAAGAGAAGATGAATTTGATGATGAAGATGAGAAGAAAATAAGTCTAAATTATCAAGTTATAAACATCTTATCTTGTGTACTTGATGACAACGAATATGATAGCATGAGTGGGTGCAAATCCGCAAATCAAATGTAAAAATTACTTGAAGTAACACATGAAGGAACAAATCAAGGTAATAGCAATGAGGAAGATGATGGAGAACAAAAAGAAATGGCCAACAATTGCTTCTGGCTATCAATGATGAGGTAAAAGATTCTATCTCTCCAAATGATTGTGATAGCGATAATGATGATCCCTATGATGTTTTGAATGAATTACTTGATGAAGTTGAGAAATTGAACAAAAGGAATTTGAACTTGAGAAATAAGGTTGAGAATCTAATTGAGGAAAACAATAGTCTTCAAGATGATAACAAGAAGTCATTAATGACATTGCAAGAGCTAGAAGAGAGCAATAGACAACTTACATTTTCCATTGATGCTCTTATCATTGAGAAAAATGAACTTAGAGATAGAGTAAAAGTTCCTGACACATTACTTATGAAGCATGATTTGTTGAAAAAAAAAATTAATGATTTGAATGCTTGTCTATCTAACTTCACACATGGGAAGGACAATTTGGATAAATTACTTGTTGCTCAAAAGATATATGGAGATAAATATGGATTAGGATATTCACTTACCCACAAGCATAGACATGTTAGAAATCACTTCATTAAGTCTTCTTCTTCTAGTATGCCCAACATGTGTTGCTCCAATTGTAAAAAACTTGGTCATTATGTTTCGAAATGCCACGTTAAAAGACAAATTTAATCCGGACTGATATATATTTGGAGAATCAAAGATTATGTGACCACTAATCTCCAAGGACCTAAAAAGATTTGGTACCGAAGTTTGCTCTTCTACTTAGATGTAGGTATACTTGAAGTCCAACTAATAAATCAATTTCAAGGACACAAAATGGTTCCTTGATAGTCAATGCTCAAGATATATGACCAAAAATGCTTCATTACTTAAAAAACTTCACACCCAAGGATGGAGTTTTGTTACCTTTGGTGATAGTAAGAAAGGTAAATTTCTTCGATTTGGCAACATAAGTAATGTATCTTTCTATCTTTATAAATGTATGGTTGATTGATAATCTCAAATATAATTTGTTGAGTATTAGTCAACTGTGTGATAATGGCTTATATGTTGTCTTTAGAGAGGACTTATACTCTTCTGTTAATAAAGTTCCTGAAAATAGATCTTCTTGGAAATAAATTTGGTAATGCTTATACACTTTATTTTGATCTTATCTCTTTTGATATGAAATGCTTGGATAAATGATGAAGATGATGAATCTTATTCGTGGCATCATAGACTTGATCATGTTGGTAAGGATTTGCTAAGTGTTTTGTCTAAGCATGATCTTGTTGGAGGTCTTCCTAAAATTCATTTTCAAATAGATAAAATTTGTGAAGCTTCTCGATTTGGTAAACAAACAAAGTTTTCTTTAAAAAATTGAGTTATTTCTACTTCAAAGCCTCTTGAACTTATTCACCTAGACTTGTTTGATCCTATGAAATTTTCTGGTTCAGGTGGAAGGAAATATGCTTATGTGATACGATGTTTATTCTCATTCTACTTGGATCATTTTTCTTTTCTTGCACAAAAGGATGAAACTTTTGATGGTTTTGTAACTCTTTTTAAGAATATTCAAAACTTACTTCATTATAAATTGATTTCCATTAGAAGTGACAATGGTAGAGTATTTCTCAACAAAAGTTTTTCCATTATGAGATGTATTTGGAATTACACACATTGTTTTTGGCACCTAAAACCTTTGAACAAAATGATTCTATGGAAATATGACATCCATCGTGCTTTCTGAAAACTCTTTTCCAAAATACTTTTGGGCGAAAGCCATCACTAACTCTTGTCATGTTGTGAATCGTGTTCTACTTAGCCTTTTTATCAAGAACACTCCATATGAACTTCCATTTGATTACTCCTCAAATATTCTTATTTCAACAAAAAATTATCTTGAAAATTTTGATAGCAAATTCGAAAAAGGGTTAATGTTGGGATTCTCTTCAAATAAAAATTCATATAATTTTTATACCAAAAGAATTGTCAAAGAATCAATTAATGTTAAATTTGATGAGTCTAACATCTATACCTTGAAAAGAGATGTTGAAGATGATGTAGGTACAAATGAAGATATGAACTCGATGGGAGCAAGAGATTGTGAACATCCATGCCATGAAGAAGAAGAAAATACTTAAAAGAACCTTGAGAAGACACTTGATAAAAAGGAAAAGAAACAAATGATCATCAATTCACAATGACCTCCCAAAGGATCGTAAGTTTACCACTCATCATCCCGAAGAATTGATCATATGATCACCATCTCAATGGTTAAAAAACTAGGATAAATTTTATTAATTATCTTGCTTTACTTTCCTATTGAGCCAAGGAGCTTCAGCGAGGCTCTTGATGATTGTTTTTGGCCATACAAGATGAATTAAACCTATTTAATAGAAGCCAAATTTGGCATTCGGTTCCTAGACCTAATGACCACCTAATCAATGGTGCCAAACGGATATTTTGTAACAAATTAGATGAGGATGGGAAGGTAATTAGAAATAAAGCTAGACTGATTGCCCAAGGAGACGACATTGATTATGACGAGATTTTGCTCCCATTGCTATATTAGAATATACTCATATGCTATTTTTCTTTGCATGTTTTAAAGGTTTTAAACTTTATCAATTGGATGAATAAGTGTATTTCTAAATGATTTTATTAATGAAGGATTTTATGTTGAACAACCTTCTGATTTTGTGCATGATCAATTTCCAAAGTATGTCTTCTAGTTCACAAAAGCTTTATATGGTCTTATACAAGCTCCTAGAGCTTGGTATGAACAATTGAGTGATTCAAAAAGGGTTTTTTCAAGAAGAAATGCCAACACTACTCTTTTTATTGAGTGCAAAGAACTTGGCAACATCTTACTTGTTCTAATATATGTTTATAATTTCATATTTGGTGCTACTAATGAGATTTGTGCAAGGATTTGTCTCTTATTATGCAAGAACAATTCATGAGGAGCATGATGGGAGAGTTAAATCTCTTTCTTGGTGTTGCAAATCAAGCAAACTAGTGAGAAAATTTTCATCAACCAAGTAAAGTACACAAGAGAGCTTCTTAAAAGGTTTAGGATGAATGGATCAAAAGTCATTGGCACTTCTATAAGCACATCTACCAAGATGGACAAAGATGAAAATTGGTAGAAAGGTAGAGGAAAGCAAGTATTGAGACTGTCCAGATTTTGGACTCATTCTCAGGAATTCGGACTGTCCAGAAAAATTATAGTAGCCTATCGAAAGCAAGCTCTATACTTTTGGACACAAGATTGGAACGTAACCTAAACAACCTATTTGATGTCTCTTTGGGGACAAAGATAAGAATGGGCTTGGTGAGGCATGTCTCCCAGAAATATATAATAATAAGGAAGTCCATCTGATGGTGAAGTAAAAATTTTTGAAAAATCTATTCTATGAGAGTCTTGGATTTGATGCTGCAAAAATGATAAGTGAAGCTTAATTACAATCTTGCTTAGACCATCGACCTCCTCTCAAAAATGTTTTTTTGATTACTTCAAGCATTTTGCTGAACACCTTCACTGTCTATTGAGGTTTAGAGATCTGATTGCTGTTGTTGATGATCGTTTAATCTCAAATGGGTCAAACAAAGAATAAGGGAAAGCAAGTTGCCTTTATAGTAGGTGGTAGACAGAAAAGAGGAACTTCTGGTGGATTTATTGATAGGGATGCCAAAGTTTTACTCGATGATTTCACAGAACAAAATCTCAAGTGATCACATGTGCATCTTGCATCTGATCTAATGTGGGAGTCTGTTTTGGAAAATTGGTACCTCAAAACAATTGATGGAGAGAAAAGTAAAGGAACAGGAGTATTTCGAATGACAGGCTACTCACTTGGTTATTCAAAGTCCACGGGATACAACTTAAAGATGGAAAATTTAGTGGATATGTTATAATACTCTCACAACTATGTAGATGCATAGAGATAGTCAAACTTTAGATGAAGAACCAAAGCTCTGGTACCAATTTATTTGATGTGATTCTTGCTTTTGTGAAGAAATCAAACAAACACACAAACCACACCAAGAAGAAAGGATTTCATCTATGGTTTATTTTTGGATTAGTTAGAGTGGCCTATGAAAAGGATTCTCATCAACCACCCTCTTGATTTGAAAGACTAATCAACACCCTAATCCCTTAATAATTAATTGCCCTAGTGTAATTCTCTAAAAACCCTAGAAGAGTCTTGAAAGAATCTCACATAAAAGACCTAAGTCTTGTTCAAACATACAAATGTGTAGAGAAATGTTTTTTATTATCAAAGAGTTCCATTTTCTTACAAGAAAGAGACTATATATAGTGTTTTGGCTAGCCAAAACCCTAATACAATGTTCAACCATTTAATTGCACAAAAGAGCCCTTAACTATGTAAGAAATAAAATGACAACAAGTGAACCAAAACGGAAAGTACTGTAGCAACACGATACTGTAGAGATTCGTTTACTATAGCAACTCGGTCTCTATAGATCCCCTATCATTTTGAATACTTTCTTGGCTAGAAATGTAGCTTACAATCCCCTCAATTGTTGATACATTCCATAACTTCTTGATCACACATTCATCATCTAATTTGGTTGCTTCAAAAATGACTTCCAAGTCAAGTTGTTCTTCCTTCTCTCGGAGATATGTAACCAAAGTTTTCCTCATTTTGGTTGCTTGTGCCCTTGTGATCGGTCAATGAGGTATTGATGGTGTTAGGTCCCCATCAGAGAATTACGAAGAAAATGAATTGGAAGCCAAAATTGATGCAACGGTTGAGGTTGCCTAAAGAGGAGAAGTATTGGGGTAAAATGAAAATAAAAAAATAATAGACTCCCAAACTGAAAGCATCTCGGTCTCTATAGATCCCCTATCAGTTTGGATACTTTCTTGGCTAGAAATGTAGCTTACAATCCCCTCAATTGTTGATACATTCCATAACTTTTTGATCACACATTCATCATCTAATTTGATTGCTTCAATGACTTCCAAGTCAAGTTGTTCTTCCTTCTCTTGGAGATATGTAACCAAAGTTTTCCTCATTTTGGTTGCTTGTGCCCTTGTGATCGGTCAATGAGGTATTGATGGTGTTAGGTCTCCATCAGAGAATTACGAAGAAAATGAATTGGAAGCCAAGATTGATGCAACAGTTGAGGTTGTCTAAAGAGGAGAAGTATTGGAGTAAAATGAAAATAAAAAAATAATAGACTCCCAAACTGAAAGCATCTCCATTGTTGATATGAAAGTTGAGATTGAATGAAGATTGAAAATTTGGAGATGAAGAAGCCTTTAGTAAGTTGGAAGGTAACTTCTTGACATTCTAAATCTTGTTACAAGACCAATCCATGCTGCTACTTGCAACCTGTGTCAGACTACTACAACAAGGGGACAACAACAAGTCTATTTGTAACTACTCCTTGACTCCTTTTTTAGATGGTTTTAGATGTTTATTATAATATGTGGCTCTTTGTTATACATGTGTCTTGATTTGATTTTTTATACAATTTAGCACTATATGGGCTAATATATTTCTTTTGGGCTGCTTACTTGTATGAAATTGTTTTACACAAATATGACTGTTAAATATTAAGCATGATCTTGTAGATACTGTTGATATTTTCTTAATGATACCAAAAGGGAGAGTTGTATATGATTTTGATGATTTTATATGACTTTATGGGTAATGTGATTTATGGTTCTTGTTCCTCTTATGTGGTACGTTTATGATACATTATACATATATGTTTGTGTGGTATGCTTTGATAATTTTTACATGATTAAACTTTCAAACATGTTATGACGTGATGCAATTCATATGATTCAACACTGTTATTATTCTAAATATGGTAGATTATGGCTTTATGCTGGCTCTGTGGTTTGAATTGACATGCTTGTTAGTTTTGGTTAACGTTGAGCTTGCTTTTTGATGAAGCCAAACATTGGAGAAGAATTGTGCAAACTTTTGGAAAGTAAATGAAGGAAATGCAAGATTTTATAACTTATTAAGGTATACTCGTTGATGTTAAAATTGGTATCCTTGGCAAAGATACTTTGTGACTATCTATTGAATCACTGATTTCATTAATGTTTTCTATGATATAGTTTTGTTATGCATGAACTTGAAATAAATCTTATGGATTGTGTATATCTTAGAATTAAATGATCAAAGTGTTATATGAATTGTTTGAGGCTTGCTTACTAAATTTTTCAGATTGGAAACCTCAAAATTTAGGGGAAACTTGTCAAAATTTTTTCTAATAATATTTATTATATAGGTGAGGAGGAGCTTAATGACTTATTTCAATACCTCACATCTTTCGGAAGGAAGGAGGCAATGAGGTAACTTGGGCCATTAGGCCAATAGAATTTTCTTTGAGGGGGAGCTATGATTACTTGAATTTTATTTACTTATGCTCCTTATTTGATGTATCGTTGTGCTTATTTGTTTTATGGTTAGTCATCATCAAAAGGGGACAAATTGAAAGCCCTAATAGGCTTTTAATTAACTTTATTTTGATGATAACGAATTAATACTAATGAAGCTTCAAGTTTATGTATTTATAGGAAATTTTGAATTACATCAAACAACCCTCATGAAAGAGATTATTTGCGCCTATAAGCATGAAGTTTTCCTAGAATTAACCTCTCAAAGAGTTTGAAGACTTCGAGTTTTAAAAAATTAGACTAATAACTTGGTTGGGTAATAATTTCATATCTTTGTACCAAATTTACTTTTTGATGATTCTAGAACTAGAAAATGCTTTTTTAAAAATCATCATTTAAATCTTTCAAAATATTTACATTCTTGAAAGTATAGTTCAAAATTTATTTATCTAAGTATTTTTGAATGGCTTTTAAGGACTATGTTTTGAAATATAAAAAATACAAATGGTTTTGGTCAAACAATTTTTCTGCACACTTACTGTCTAGGTTTTGGATCATCCTAACTATCTGAAGCAGTGTCCAAAACGCTATTGGAATTTCTTTGGACACTGACTTCCTAGGTTTTGACAGTCCAAAGTAACTGAATTAGCATCCAAAGTTGCTACTGGAATTTTTCTTAAAAAGGGTCAAAAATTTGACCGTTGGTATCTTAGCTCCCAAAGCTTATTTAACTTTGAAAAACCATTCCCAAGCCATCTTTTCTACTCCAAAACTTATGAAAACATTCAAGAGAGAGAAATTTCATCAAGTTTCAAAGATTTACTTCATTCAAAAGCTAGTGCATCAAAGAATCATCAAGAGACTTACTAGAGCTCCAAAGGAATGTGTTCTTTGTACTAATCTCAAATCTTTATAGTTTGATTTGTTATGTTTTCATTGTCTAGGTTATCTTCATGACACAAAATCATTGAAATTGATTATCCTAGTTTGTTCTTGATTGTAAAACTTGGGTTTGTAACCCTTGGTTGTATTCTTGACTGATATTAGTGAATTTGAAGAAAATCCTTAGGTAGAAAACCTTGGGTAGTAGACTAGACTCACAAGGTGAGTTGAACCACTATAAATTTTTGTGTCTCTTGAATTTACTTTGCTTTTATCTTTCTATTTCTTGAAAAATATATTAAGTAACATCTTTACATACCAAGTGTTTGATAAATTGCACAAACCAAATAATTTTCAGTTTTTCAAGAAAAGATTTAATTTTTAATTTTGAAAAGTTTCTAAAAACCTAATTCACCCCCTTCTTAGGTTTTTCAATATCTTTCTTCATTCAAGATAACTAAACCTAATAATTCATCATTGGAAATTTATATCCACCCCAAATGTATCTAATAATAAACTAAAGTAATAAAATACAATCCAAAAACTAACAATTGTCTAAATTTAATGTTTTAGCAATTGTTCAAAATATGGGATCTAAAATTTACTTACTACATAATATCTAGAGGTTGAGTCTCCAAATTACTAAATGATGGAATCCTCATTTGATCCATTTCAAGCATAAAAAGAAGCATATTGTGAACTATCTCCCTTTGTTATTCCTTCACGATCTCAAGATTAGCCTTCAACATTTTGTTCTCCTCCTAAATCTTCAAATTTTCTTCAACCAATCCCTTCATCTCTACATCACTTGTAAGTCTAGCTTGATTATATGTGAACTTTTGAGAAGACCATGCAACATATTCATCAATGCAACTACCTATACCCATACACGTGTTTGCCCTTCCTCAATCCTCCACTTGACTAAATCGAAAGATCCACACTATTAATTTCAATGAGAACCATCACCTTGTGTTGTCTCTCTAGCTTATTGCATATTTTTATTATCTCTCTAGCTTATTACATATTTTTATTATAAGACACCTAATAGCAAGTGAAGAACAAGTTAAAATGAATCTAGTAGACTCGTCAACATAAAACATAATATTATTAAAATTCAATTAACATGATCTATAAACACCTTTAAGCTATGGCATCTGTGTAGTAAACAGCTCCTTAACAGGAAGTAAACGCATCCACACATCTAGAAATTGTCTAGTCAAATTTCAATAAAAGTTATATCAATTAGTTATGAGTATGATGAACATGAAATCACCAAAATATTTTTGGCATTCTGCAACTAATATAAAAGTGTAGCATGGCCTACATACGCAACTGATACTATGAAAACTGAAATTACAAAAATTCACAACAAAAGAGTCAATTCTTTCCAATTTAGGAGGCAAGAAAGGAGTAATAGGTGGAAAATAATTATCATTAGAAAAATGGTGAACTGAAAAGGGATGAACAAGAATAACAGCTGAATAGTAAATGGAATTAGACAGAACAGTCATCATGTACATTCACCAAAGCACAATAGAAAATATCACTTTTACACGAATTGGAGCCAAAACTTCAGGACATTATGAAACTGAGTAGAAAAAAGAAAAATGCTAAAAAATCATTGTTAAAAAGCTTCAATATATATACTAAAAAAGCACGGAACAGAAAAATTGAACATGTTAAAATAACTTTGACTCAATTTGAATTACTAAATGCACATGAACCAATAGTGAACATTTATTTAAGAACAATACACAGAAAATATATAGGAACAAAAATATAATCTCATACATACATAAACTTTACTTGAGCACTCATCTACAAACTGCAAATGTTGTTGTTCAATTGATAGAGGTGCACCAGAAATTTCATCCAATGACTCGATTCTTGCATTTTTTTTGATGAGTGAATCAATACATAAAGCTCATCCCAATTTCATATCACTGTTGTACTTCTTAGACTTGAATAAAAAGATATTTAATTGTTAACAAATATAGTGAAGTCATATAATAAAGATCACAGAATATAACTTCAAAAGTAAACTTTTATGAAATTGAGTCTATGAATTGCAAAAGGTTTTGAGCCACCAACGCATTGACTAAAACCAAGCCCATCTCTATCGCTCATTCTAATTTCTAATAATTTGCCCTCTTTCCTTAAATTTAGAAGTAGCCCAATGTTGCAAAGGATGCTTAGATGGTTTTTATGTATCCAATCAAATTTTTCATTTTG
>JAWZTD010021565.1:0-18270 GCA_035221335.1 Echites panduratus
GCCACCCAAGAAAATCAATTGGGGAATAGAATACTATATATGGGTGGTGAACTAAATTAAATTAAATTGCTTAATAAAATAAATTAAATTGCTTAATGCAAAACATAAATATACTTGTTTTGAGTTTTTTTCAATATAAATATAAAAATAATTTTTTAAGTATTTTCATTTTTATATTTCTTTCCTTTGATAACGACTACTACCTCCGTCCAATAAATGTAAACCATTTTACTTTTCCACGCATCTTAAGAAAAGTTATTTAGTGTAATTAATGTAATTAATTTTAAATGTAATTTTACTTTTATACCTTTTATTTAATTTATTGGAATTGAAAGTATTAGATATGAAGAGATAATTAATTATGGTAATTTAGTCTTTTAACCTATAACCAGCCCCTTTCAAAAAAAAATTGGATTATAATTTGGGACTAAAGAAAAAAGAAACGTAAACTATCTTTATGAGAAGGAGATAGTATTATATTACATTAGTGAGAATATTATAATATTTAAATAGGAATGTTGACAGGTAATTATTCATTTTAAAAAAGTCAATTATGAGTTAAATATAGGTTAATTGAGTGATAAATAGTAAAACTTGAGATTTAAGAATCTCAGGTACGGATTATGACAAAGGTAAGTGGGGTGTCATGATCAATTCTTAAAAATATAGATATAGAGAGGATTAGTGGAGAGATGAATATTAAAAAAAATGAAATTTTTTTTATAAAAAAGAAACAAAAAAAAATATGATTCAAAATAAAAAATAATTTATATGATTATTTAAATCTTTTATTTTACACAGTTCCACATGGCATGCCATTCTATTGCGTAAAGGTGTTCAAGCATTCTAGTATTTTTATTTCTAGAATTTGAGTTCCGTTTGAAATTTTCTAGAGTTTTCTTCTTCTTCAAAACGTTTCGTGCTCAGTTATAAATAATTTTATTTTAATTTTTTTAAAAAAAACTTAAAATAATTTATTTTATTTAGCCAACAACTGTTCTGTTTTTGTTGTCTGTGTATTCAGAATAACAACATTACCAGTAGGTTCACGAACTGTTTACTGGAAAATTTTTTGTTCAATAAATTTTAAAAATAAAATAAAAATGGAAGAAGAAGTTGAAACTAATGGAGTAGAGGAAATAAATAAAAGTTTAAATTAGGAGAAAAACTTAAATAAAAGAAAAGTAAATTAAGAAATGGATGAGAGAGAAAAAAAAAGTAGAGAAGATTGTTCATAAATGTAATTTTTTTATTATTCATTATGTAAATAAATCACAACTGATACTTTCCAGTAGTCAATGGCTAATAATCACATGGTCAGACCTAAAGGGGATAGGTGCCACGCAATTCATGGTCAGTAAGTGTCAAAATTTGGTTAGAAATTTAACTCCTTTTTTTAAAAAAAAAAAATCTTTTATAAAAAAATTCATTTTCAATTTTTAAAATTTGATCAAAGTTTATACTTTTAGAATTTTAATTTATCAAATATGTTAAAAAAATTTTAGACTAATTAATCCCTTCATCCCAATTTTAATAGTTACCCATTATAACTTGAATAACTGTATCTATTATAACGTTTCTGTCTACATGAATATTACGTATGTCAAATCAATAGGATTCTGCTATGTCGTGAGCTTTCCAAGCCCAACCCAAAAGCTTGTGAAATTTTTGAATGTTCTTATTGGGTTTTAGATCTAATATTACACTTTGTATTATTTCTTATTATATTAATAAAATATTAATAAAAATTTTATACATAGCATTTAACTATTATTTTTTAATATATTTTACATATGAAATTCTAGAAAGATAAAATAAGTCCTAAAAGTAGTTGATCTTTTAGAAACATGTATTAAATTTTTGTAGAAATTGCATCAGATGGTTCATTTTGGATAAGGTTTTTAAAATATAAGCACACTTATAATTCTTTCAAGATATAATCATTTTGTCAGATATTTTTACCTAAATATCCTTCTACCATTTTAAAGTAAACTTTCTTTTCATTTTTGACTAGATTCTTATGTCAAAACTTTATCTCCCTTCCAGATACTCACAAAACCCTCATACTGCCGTACCATTCAAAATTTTTGCATCCTTTTTTTAAATCCAATTTTTCTTACAAAACCCTCCACAAGATTTTTCAATCACATTATTCAAAATTTCTTCCTCTCTCGTTGAAACCCACTCTTAAACCCTTCACAAAAAAAAAAAACGAAAATAGCATCTTTTAGATGAAACCGTGGAAATATTGAATTTCATGAATAAAAAATGGAAGAGTATCTTTATTTTTGTGTTTAAGATATATATTATAATAAAAATCACATGCTCAAATATGTCAAAGATTGAATCTTTATGGAGGAAAACATTTCCTCCATAAAGATTCAATTTTTGTATGAATTTAAGCATAAAAATGTGATTTTTTTATTTTGTAATATATCTCAAAACACATTATGATGTGTTTGTTCCTATTTGTACTACAAATGTATTTCTTAACAAATACTGGATCGGGACATCCAACTGATGCAAACATCTTGAATGGATAAACATAGACAGTGCCGAATCTGAAAATGTTCCAACCCACACTTTCCCTAAGCTACTGAAACAACAAAAACCTGGAAACAATGACTATGTCACAGCAGGAATATTTACACGACATTATTAACTGATCACTGTGCATGGTGGTTAAGCCATTGCAGTTGGTGATTCTCAACCTTTTGAGGAATAGAAAATAACTAAATCCATTGTTGCTGTTGTAGAGTTTCTTTAGGGAATTGGAGAGCTCGTCATTCTTTGGTTCTCCACAACACACTGGTGAATTGCCTTCACACTTTTTCAGTTACTAATTAACTTATAGACAGAGTAGCACATGTCAATAACGTTTGCATTCAAATAAAAACAGCATTGGACTTTCAGTTTGCATTCAAGAAACTAATGAAGAGCCTCTCTAAAATATTTGCATTCAAATAAAAACAGCATTACTAATCCAATGCTTAACCAAAATTCATTATAACATGGTTATAAGAAGAATGAAAATGCACCTTAGACCAGTTTTCAAACAAATTATTTCTTTGGACTTTCAGTTTAAATGGAGATGGCAAAGGTGTTCCCTGCAGGAAAAAGAATATATAGTGAGAGAGAGAGAGAGAGAGCAAGCAATTGGAACGAAATACTGCAAATAACAATAGGACGCAATTATCAACAATTTAAGTGCAATGAAACGGGAAAGAAACTGAATATTGTGAATTAAGCCTTAGCAAGGAAGAATAAAACAATGATGTGGAGATATCTTTTCAGTGGAAAATCCAATAGCATTTTGGAAGCGGAGCTGACGTGATCTGCCCATTCTAAGAAATAGAAACGTTGGGAATATGTGATATCTTTTGCCACTCGGAGGAGTTAGGGTCCGTGCATCTCCCCTTTTGCAAAGGACAACCACTGATGCTCAATTGGGATAATTTTGTGAAGCTTCTCATGGAAGGTAAGCAATGTAGCTTCCTAAATTGTTCTAGCTCAAGCATTTCGAGCAAGACAAGTTTTTCAAACCCATCGGGTAAACTCTCAATCTGTTCAAAATTTATTAGCGGCAATTGTCTTAGAGCTGTGAGATGTTGGAGCTTATCTGGAAGGGACACCAAATTAGGCCAACTTATCAATTCTAGAAAGCGAAGAGAGTCTGATCACCCAGATAATACTGGCCAATCAACTATCTCCTTATCAGAGAATCTGCCAATACTTAACATATGTAACTTGATTTTGCAAGATAATTTGGGTGCAGTTATAAATTTTGGAAGTTTGACCAACCCCAATGATACCAAAGAAGGCTTTTGTTGCAAATCAAATGGAAATGATTCCAGATTTTCCAAATCTGCAATAGCCAAAATAGTGAGAGATGGGCCGCATGTCTTGAGTAAATCAGCGGGTAGATAGGATAGTCTTGGGCAAGAAATTATTGCTAAGACCCTCAAAGAGGCAGAAGAACTAAGAACCCATCAGGTACATTGGTTAGTCCAGGGCATCTGCTTATGCTCAAACTTCAGAGGGAAGTTAAGCGCGGCGGTTGTCCAGCCTTAGGAATTGGAAGTAAATCCAAATTAAGGCAGAATAATGTAGCCAATCTCCTCAGAGATTGAAATTCACATAAATAAGAAGGAAGCTCACTCAATGCTATGCCAGCACTGATTACCAATGACTCCAGGGAAGTGTAAAATCCCATCTCATCATCATGTAAATTTGCTGCTGCAGCAGCTGAATTAGGAGTCTTGCAACAACAGCATCCGATAAAAAAGATTGTCTCATTTAGTAGAACTACACAAAAAAAAAAAAGAATAATTTTTTTTCTTGACTTTGTTGGAAAAGTTATTTTTTTGGTTAAAAAGTATATATAGTGCTGCTCGAAATCTAAAAATTTAAAAAAGAAAGAATTGAAGACAAGTGAAAATTGTTTAAGAATAAAATTTATTGATTTACCCTCAAAAATTTGACAATCATATAAATGCCTCCACAAGGTTATAATAAGCATGTAAAGAAGAAAGGAAAGAAAATGGGTAAAATTTATGTGTCAGTGAATCTTTTCTTAGAGATAGATTTGGCTTCTCAAAGGAAGGTATCAAAATATGTTTCTCAAAATTTCTATTTAATCTTTAAAAACATTACAATAACTTGTAAATATAACCCCCTTTTGAGAGAGTTATTATTATAAAAGTCATTTAATTCCTCTATCGAGTTCTAAATAAAAAAAAAATTCTCCATTTTGCAAAACTCTAAGACAACTTAAAATAGAAAATTATCCTCTTGACAAATATAAATGTTCACTAGGTATGGTCCTTTATGATTTTTTTTTTATATAAAAAATTTAGATTCATAAACATTTTTTGAGTTACAAAATACGTCCATTTGATCGGATATATGAATTTTCTATCAAAATCAATAAAAAAAAAATCATTTTTTCACCTATCAAAAGAAGGGAAAATTGAAAAGAACATAGTTCACATTAAAAGAAAATATTTAATTTCTTTCCATTTCCTAAACTAAATCCAAGATTACAAATCAATGCCTCATCAGAGAAAGGAAGAAAATAAAGTAAAATTTTTTTTTTAAATGCAAATTATTTCTTCCCAATTTGCCCTTGTTCTTATTGAAGAAAATTGAGTTTTTTTTCCAGACAAGTAATATATTGGTCAAAAAGAACTTGTCGTGCATTTCAAAAAATACTTAGGGACCTAAAAGATATTAAAAAAAGTATTAAGTACTACCTCTGTCCTATAAACATAGTCTACTTTGCTTTTCCACGCATCTTAAGAAAAGTTAGTTATTGTAATTAATGTAATTAATTTTACGGGTAATTTTACTTTTATACCCTATATTTAATTTATTGGAATTGAAAGTAATAGATATGAAGAGATAATTAATGAATGGTAATTTTGTCTTTTAACATATAACCATCTCACATCAAAAAAGAAACCGAACTATAATTTGAGACTAAGGAAAAAGGAAATGTTGACTATCTTTATGGGACAGAGATAGTACCTATTATCTAAGAAAAAAATTATTTTGGGAATGAAGATCGCCAATTTTCCTTCTCCTCCACTTCCAAATATAAACGCTTCAAGAATAAGAATATTACAGTTTAATTTAGACAAAATTATCTTAATCTTATTTGTCAAACTCCAAAATTTCTTTTTATCTCAACCGTTCCCAATCTCTAGATAATCCTTGACCCATAAAGAACATGTCAAGAAGTAATAATATATATATATATATATATAAGTTTTACATTTTTATCGATTTGTCTCTTGAAAAATATGGGTTGGGTCCAACTAATTCTAGATAAAACAACTCACAATGAACTAAATATAATATGAAATAAAAACATGCAAAGAAATTTAAAGAGTTAAGAGTAATAGTGCAAAACAATTAGTAAATTTGATATAATTAAAGTAAATAAATTTGATGGAATGTCAACTTTTTCATAGCACAAAACAATTAATAAATTTCTAAAAAACCAAATATATATATAGATATAAGTATTAAGGGTATATAGATATGGAGAGAGTTATTTATTATAATATAATAATACCTGCTCCGAATGTGACACTCTTGCACGGATAGAAAAATGCGAGCCAGATTGGTCCTCTTTATTTCCAACCTCCTAACAGTCCGAAAATAGTGCAATGGGGCATGACTCAATCCCGGGCAATGCCCAATACACAATTTCTCCAGATTTGGGAATATCTCTATAGCCCCAATGCTTGTTGATTGGTATTCCATCCACTAGTAAAAATTCTTCATTAATTCCAAGTGGAAATGTCTAAGTGATGGAAAAATCTTTCTCGGCACTTGACCAACTCCCTCATTAATAATACCATAAAATGAAGGATCAATGCAACTTATGTCATGAAGCTCCTTTAACTTGAGATATTTGAGGGATGGTAATTGTCCTAAGCTGGTTAGTTGTTTGCATCTTTTGCAGGATATTACAGATAGAGATACTAAGCAATCGAGCCTTTCGGAGAAATCATGGTTCCACACAGCCATATTCATGAACCATGATGGAAATTGATTCCCAGAGAATTATTGAATCTTTAACTCTTTCAAATGTGGATGAGGTTGAAGACCTTCCAACACCCTTTCTGCATTTTCATTACTTTCATTTTCATCTTTCAATGCGAGAATCCTTACACACACTTTATCATCGTCCATCAATTGAATCACATCTTTGAAATATACCCTTTCCTCAACAACTTCATTTTCACCTCTTCCACGTTGATCACTTTCATCGTATTCATTCTTTTGTCCCCATTTAAAAGACAAGCTATTTATTAGCTTTCTGTTCAAGCCTGCCTGCTGAGCTTCGTCCATGCTATTTACTTCATCTAGGTTGTATATGGTGAATTTACCCTTAAGATTTCTAAGACACCCCAACTCTTTTATTTGATTTGCTTCATTTATGTCAAAGTATTCTAGTGTTAGGAGATTGGTTAAACTTCCAATCTTTGGTGGCAAACTCTTCAGATAATCACAATGCAGATGTCTCAAACTAATAAATTTAGTCATTCCTTTGGGAAGCACTTCAAGATACAAGCAGTTCTCTATTCTTAGGGTTTGCAAATTGTAAAGCTTTGATGCAGATTCAGGAAAAGCATTGACATTAGAATGAGAAATGCAGAGATACCCCAAGTGAATTAGCTTCCCAATTGAGGTTGGAAAATCAGCAATATGAGGCAATCTTAGAACATGCAAGTTCTTGAACCTCATCATGAACATGCCATTAGGTAGATCACATTGAACAAATAATGACCCAAGCAGTTTCATTTTTGGAAGTGTGTTTGTTTCTTCTCCAAGTGAATCCATCAAAAGGTAGCGATCCTCTTCTGTAATATCTTTCAAATCATTATTTGGTTTTAAAATTGATCTTGCACAAGGTCATGCATCCGAACATGTTTGTCTTCCCCATCTTCATCTATCACCTCTTCCAAGAAGCAGTTGTTGAGCAAAATGTTAATGTAATTGTTGCCAATTTCCATATCATCTTGATCAGGTCTCGATTCAAGATAACTTTTTTCCATCCAAAGCTCAATCAATTCCTTCCTTTCCATAAGAGAACCTTTTTCAAGCATTACACAATATAGGAAGCACTTTTTAACACCTGGCAATGGCAAACTATCAAAACTCAGCCTAAGAATCTGCATTACATGACGATATTGATCATCGTCGGTCATCATATTTGAAATTCCATCACGTACAAGTAAATGCCAATTTTTTGTTAGATTCGTACGTAGTAAACCTCCGATTAAACTTGCAACAATCTGATCTGTTAGGAATGAAAACAGTTGCTCCAGAGCAAATTGGGCTCCTGCTCCAACTATTACATCAGCCATCTTTGTAATTTTTCACTTTGATTTTGAGTTCTTGAATCAAAGTTAAAATTTTTTAGAATGTATGAAGACAGAGTAACAATAAAAGTCTGGTTTGGAGGGTTGATGCCATTAAATACATTTTATATATTGAATGCCTAAAAGCAAAAAAGAAAATCAAAAAAATGGAAGTTTGAGGAACTTATTCTTTAACTTAGGTCCAAGGAATTTGAAAATGCTAAAGCCAACAAAGAAAAGAACAATATGTTGATCACCAGAAGAGGAAAATGAAATGAGCAAGCTCAAGAAAAGTAGTGGATTCAGTCAGGGAATAAAAGATAATGAAGTCAATTAAAAGGAACCATCTATATTACACAATGCAAGATACCTTATCTAGGACTCAAATTCATGGTCCCAATTATAATCAAATATGGTTTGTTGGATTCTAACATAAAGTGAGGGTTGACTTATTCTAAGATGAAGGGTTACTCAAATTATTCTACTACAAAGATGCCAGATGATAGCCTCATGAGAGCTTCAATCCAAGTGTAATCAAAGAAATATTGTGCGACATTCTGCTCCTAGTAAGGTTGTCTCCATGCTTGCTAGATCTTTGTCACTTTCCTTACCTGAATGTCAAAAAGATAAATTGCTTGGTGGTTTTGGAGAGGCTGCATGTCTATTGAAGATAGGAGAGACCGTTATAGTATTTGGAAGAACGATTTGAGGAAGCCTAAAGGTGAAATGGATCCAGGTCCATCTGTTTCAGAAGTGGCTCTATGTGAAAGAAAGGGCTCCGCAGGTATGAACCCATAAGAACTTTCAGATGTTTTAAGAAATGTAATTATTAGTGTTAAAGATATTTTAGAAAATAAGGTAGTTGTAGTTGATGATAAGGATAATCTTATAAATAAATCATAGTTTTTATCAAAATAATAAAATTATTCCACAAGTGAAAAGGGGCAAATCAGAAATTTTAATATTGTCTTCTCCCCAGAGGGTTTAATATGTCTTTTCCCCCAAATGGTTTAATATTGTCTTCTCTTGGAGGGTTATTATTTTTTCCCTTGAGGGTTTAATTTTTAAAAACATGCAAAAATAAATTGTAGTGTCAACATTTAAAACATGCTTTCATTTATTGAAATGAAAATTACAATTTCTGTGCACCAATTAAAAAAAAAGAAAATCATTTTCCATCTCCAGTTTGTAAGACTAGTCTAGATTGCATAGAAAGATAGAGGGTATTTCTCCTTTGATCCTAGCTTTCTTTCTCAGGATAATCTTCTAAGTAGTACAATATTATATGAAAATTACAATTATTATGCATCAATTAAAAAAAAAAGAAAATCATTTTCCATCTCCAGCTTGTAAGACTAGTCTGGATTGCATAGAAATATAGAGGGTATTTCTCCTTTACTCCTAGCTTTCTTTCTCAGGATAATCTTCCAAGCAATACAATATTATACGGGAATAAAATCAGAAAATATAACCTAAATATATACGAGAAAACAAAAAAAAATACTAGATTTTTATACTCTGCAAAGGCACTTTCAAATTCAAAAAGCATCTCGATTGGAATAACTAGCAATGATAGGTAGGTCGGGTGGCCTCCAAAGCGCCCTGTTTCCAAACTGTGTGAACAGTACCAAGGCCTATCTCAGCAGTCCAAAGCCTGTACGGTTCAATTTTCCTTCAGTCCGGGCCGACCCGAACAGTCACTATTTCCAACCCGCTTTCTAGCCCTCCTGCAGCTCGCCCCAATCTGTGACCCTACCCACACCCAGCCCCGCCCCACATAACTAGCACCCAACTGTCATGTGACCGTTTCAAACATTTAAAAAAAAAAAAATTTTTCACCAACGGCTCCAAACTTCTTTTTTTCTAAAATATCAAAAATCATCCAAACTCTCTATTCTTAAATCTTCCTCATTCTATTGTCTAATTGAAACTCAATATTTGTTTGAGAAATTTTTTTGGCAAGAAGATTCTCGATTTGGAATGAGTTTGTAAAGAAATTTGGTGATCAAGCTTCCACAATTTCCGGTCAAATTTTCTGATTTTTAAGTTGGTTTCTTTCTATCTATCTTATTATTTGTTGTATTTAAATTAATATTTATTTCCCTTGTTATTAAATTTTCGTCACTTCATTTTATTTGTTACTTATTGAAAATTATCTAGTTAAAAAATGGATAAATTTGAATATGGTTTATAAATCTCCTGAACCCGAAGAAGTAGAGGCCTTAGGTGTTAATCTTGATGATATTGATAGCACACCGACATCCACTAGCCATTTAAGACGATCGAATATATTGTTCAGATATATTTTTTCTTGACCCTTAGCACAGCTAAGGATAAAGAAAAAAAATATATTGTTTAGAAAATATTTAAACTAGAGGATGAAAAAGCTATTTGCATCATTTGTGGCAAGACATATGTGCATAAAAGTGGGAATGCAACAGGAACCTTAAGTAGACACATAAAAAATGAGTATCACGAGTGTAATGAAAATTTACAAAAACAGTAACAAATAACTGTAACGGTATGTAAAGTAGCAGGTAATTTGGATTTGATCAAAAAATTGCTAGAGAAAAACTTGCTAGATAGGCCATAGCAGAAAATCTACCTTTTGGAATAATGGAAACTGAAAATTTTAATGTGGATGTAACACAATCCTTACAACCAACATTTAATAGAATATCTAGGTCGAATTTTAAAAATTGATATTATGAACTGTTATAAAACTATGAAAATAGATCTTATATCTTATATAAAATAATTACATGATATTAATTTTGACAGATAGATAGATAGTGTGCTGCCTTATAAATATCAACTTATTCAATTTTGTAATAGTACTGGATTTTAACCCCAAATAACTAGTTCCATTTTTGATACTGGTGCTATAATTTCATCATTTTTGAAAACTTTTAAATAAGTAACTTATTTACTTTCATGACAATATTATCCCACTACACATCACATGATCCCCACTTTAATTCAAATGTTTCATTCATTTAATGATTTTAGGGAATATAGTGAACATATCCAAATGGTTTTATCTATGGAGCAGAAATATTTCAAATATTTTTCCCATATGCCACTATTGTATTGCATTGCTATTTGAATGGATCCTCGTTTTAAGGTTTTAGGTTTCGAGACAAGCATCGACTACTTATACTAGTTGTATCCAGAAAGTTCAAAAGGACTTACATTTATGACAAAGGCAGAACAACTGAAGAATTATGTGAGGGTGAACTTGGAGATTCCCTTTGCATCATATCATGAACGGTTTACTACACCTACCAAGCCAATGCCGGCAGGGCCGGAACGCGGATCGTCCCAAGCCTTCTATGTTACTTCACTATCCTCAATATAATCAGCAACAAGAAATCAAGAACTGGAGGTTCTTCGATGGCTTCATCTTTATCAAGTGGATTGAACGAGTTGGCTATCTACAACATAGATGCTCAAGTGTAAGTGAGTAATGAAGAACCGAAATTTGACATCTTGGGATGGTGGAAACACAATGAAACGACATATCCAACTTTGTTTAGAATGGCACGAGATGTTCTAAAGGCACCCGTTTCAATCGTGGAGTTCGAAAGTGCCTTTACTAAAAGTGGGAAAAGACTAAATGAATCAAGGAGTCTAATGGCATCTGACACTTTGGAAGCTTTGATGTGTACTTCCGATTGGATAAAGACAAAAAAACGAATTCAAGACATGGCTCAACCAATTTTGCATGAAGATTATGACTTTTACGGAGAATCAGCTACATCACATCACATCACAGATTAATAACTACTAAGTGCAATTTTTATTGTACTGTTAATTTGTGATAATCAATAACTTTGTAGAATGAAATACATTTTATAGTGTTACAATTTTCAGTTTATACCATTGTTCTAATTTATATTTAGAGCTAAAAAATTACACAAAAAAAGTCCGCCTAGACCTTCCCCGGCCGGTTGCCTGAATAGCACGTCCCCAACCTGCCAGCCCGCCTAGTCTAATTCTGGCGGGTTCCCAAACCCTCATAACCAAGCCCGACCCTCCATTTTGCCATTGCTAGGAATAACTATCACCTCAAAACAATTTTTATAACTTAAAAAAAATTCTTTACACCCAAGAAAAGTATAGTGTAGGCCCCTCAAATATTCTACTTTATTTCAAATTTCAAACATAAAGACCCGACAAAATCAAAAGACCACCACATTAATGACACATGTAATCCACATTAATTCCTTTGAAGTAGGGACAAGAGTAATAGAGATATCACTGTTGATCACCATTTAGCAACCCCAAATAAGGGGCAAAACCGTGATATTATATGGTTTTGCCTTGAACCAAAACATGCTTATAAATAGTGGAATGACGTCGACGATGCAAAACCATGTAAAAGTACAGTTTTTTCAAAAGCGTCAACTTGGCAAGACACTCAATTCATTTAGAATCAATGGAAGATCTCTTTTCAGCACCTACCCAAAATGTCCTTTAATAATTCCTTATGTTCTAGATTACATTTGGAACTTGTTCTCAAATTTCAATCTTACATATATTAGAGTAGGTCAAGAAAAACATAAAGACGGGGAACCACATCTCCACATACTCCTCCAAAAAAATAAAAATAAAAATTCAACAAGACTAATTCAACATTCGCAGATATACAAGAACTAAGAACCAACAACATATACAATCCAAATGCTCAGATACCTAGATCAGATGCTATAGTACACAATTACCTTGCAATCTAAAGGCCAATAGAAAGAGCCCCCGATCCCTAAAAAAAAAAAACAGAAATATGGACTGCAATACTACAAGAATCAAACTTCGAATTCTGATTTCATCCCTATAATAAGAACTGAACAACCATATATATGGGCTACACAGCTTAGAAACCTCGAATATGCAGCTGAAAAGCAATGGCCAAGTCCACCACAAGTCTATACTCCCAAGTGGACAAATTTCACTCGTGTCCTCCAAATACTTAAAGGCTGGGTAGACAAAAACTTATTTGTGGTAAATAGAACTCTAATACCTTACATATTTTCTAATCCCGATGCAACTGAAGATATAATTTGGTTGCATAATAAAACTCTAAAAGTTATAGAAAACAAATTCTAACCCAAACATAATTACTGATGCAGGAATAGGAGAATAATTCATATAAGCCAATCAACCTTATCATAGAAGGACCATCAAAAATAGGGAAAATAGCTTGGGCTAGATTAGTAGGACTACATAACTATTTTTGCGAGGGGGTTGATTTTTCTTTGTATAATGATAGTGCCCTTTATAATGTATCTGATGATCTCCCATTTCAGTTTCTATCTTGTAAGAAGGCACTATTAGGAGCCCAAAAAGATTTCACTGTTAACAAAAAATACAGAAAGAAAGCTCGGATCAAAGAAGGAATACCCTCTATCTTTCTATGTAATCCAGGCCAGTCTTACAAATTGAAAATGGAAATTGATTTTTGTTTTTTTAATTGGTACATAGAAAATGTAATTCTCGTTTCAATAAATAAAATCATGTTTTTAATGTTAATGCTGCAATTTATTTTTGCATTTTTTTTTATAATTAAACCCTCAAATGAGAAAACAATAGCCCTCCAAGAGAAGACAATATTAAACCCTTTGGAGGGTTATTGTTTTTTCCTCCTGGGGGAAGACAATATTAAATTTTTTGATTTGTGACTTCTCACTTGTGGAATAATTTTATTATGGGGATAAAAATTATTATTTGTTTACAACATTACCCTTATTATCAAATACAACTTCCTTATATTCTGAAATATCTTTAACACTATTAATTACATTCCTTAAAATATCTGAAAGTTGTTGTGACTTCATAACTACAGAACCCTTTCTTTCACGCAGACCCACTTCCGAAACAGATGGGAATGGATCCTTTTCACCTTTAGGCTTCCGCAAGTCGTTCTCGCAAATACTATAGCTGTCTCTCCTATCTTCAATAGACATCCAAACTCTCCAAAATCATCGAGCTATTTATCTCTTCTACATTCAGGTAAGGAAAGTGACAAAGATCTAGCAAGCATGGGGACAACCTTACTAGGAGCACAATGCCGCACATCAACATTTTAAGCCAAATATTTCTTTGATAACACTTGAATAACTGGAGCTCTCATGACGCTTATTATTTGACATCTCGTTAGTAGAATACTTCAAGTAACCCTTCATCTTACAATAAATCATCAATCATTTTATGTTAGAATCCTCCAAATGGTATTTAACAACCTAAGGAACACTTTTTTCATGAAAAGAGCAATAACTGTTCCCATAATAAATCATCTCGCACTGACAGTCCACAAGAAACACAAAATAGGATTGCATTGAATCACTACTATCCAAACGATGATTGTATATAATCACCCTAACGACACCATTTGCATTGGGCGCACACAAAGGAGAGTACTTAATCAAAATCTTATCAACCTTAATACCTTTGCTACCATATCTCAGTCTCAATTGTGCAAAAAAATTAGGCAAGGCAAGTTCTATCGAAGCATAATCACTCAAATAAATACTTTCCACAATGCCGGTCTTTAGATCATCCTGATCCATTAGCCTGAACAAAGTATAAAAACTTACCATTTATTAAACCGTCTTAAAATACAATTGACTCCTTAATGTATATTTACATTCTTTTCTACTAACAGTAGCAAAAATAAGATAAAGAGCACCCTTTTGAATACTTCCACCATTTCCAATTAATGTATCCTTATAATTAGTCCACAAGTCCAATGGCATAAAACGATCGACAACTTCTATACCATGTCTCAGGTGTTCCTTATCAACGACACCATTTAATCTGTATCCAAGTTTCTTAAGGATATGAAAAAAAATAGCTCTAGTCAGGGTCCACAATCCACACCACTGGTTTATCATCACCAACATCGATAAATATCTAATCGACATAGGGACAGTATCACAAGGGGTAGTATTGCTTATGATGTAAAATAATACATGGTGAACAATGCGAATCCACTTTTGTGTCAGACCATCGTTGCACTTTCCCAATCAGCTTCAAAACCTTCACAATGATCTTATCAGATTGGCGATCGCATCTCTTAGTCCTAAATAAGATAGCATTAAGTAATCGAGAGGAACCCTTATTATTAAACTACATATCAATTAACTGTTAATCAAATAATTGCAGCTTCCTATATCCCCTCTTTTTGTTAATAAACCTAGGAATGTTTTGAACATGTCTAAGACATGTATAAGACGATTGAGGAATCTATGCGGAGCACGACTTAGATAAGAATGCATAAAACCACTCAAGCCCTGTGGTGTCCTTTTTCTGTAAGCCATCGGCATTCGATATGGACTGCTTACACCCACATCCATACTTAACAAATGATTTAATAGCTCTAATACTTTCATATCTAAAACTCTTATTACCTCAGTTAACCCTTCTGGATAAGCTTCTTATTTTCGCTATCTGTGCCCTCTCTTCATGCCAGGCTTGAACAAACTTCTCTGAAGCGCCCCTTGTGATATTGTCCTTACGCCCGATAAGATTTTTATCTACTTTGGTGAAGGAAACCCGGAGACGTGGATTTTGGACCCAGACTGGAGTAATCATTTTCCATCTTTAGGAAACTGAGATACAGATTAAATGGTGTTGTTGAGAAGGAACACATTAGACATGGTATAAAAGTTATAGATCGTTTAATATTGTCTTTTCCCTCGAAGTGTTTAATATTGTCTTTTCCCCCGAAGGGTTTAATACTGCCTTCTTTTGGAGGGTTATTGTTTTTTCCCTTGAGGGTTTAATTAATAGAAAAATGTAAAATTAATTTGTATCAACAACATTTAAAACATGCTTTCATTTATTGAAAAGAAAATTACATTTTCTTTGCACCAATTAAAAAAAGAAAATCATTTCCCATGGCCAGACCTCCATTTGTTTTCTATAACTTTGTGAGTTTCCGGGAAGTTATAATGTGGTACTTGATATGGGATAGTAATCTCTTAACATGTTCGCAAAATCCGAGCATCAACAACATTAGTGTTTTTATTGAGTGATAACAGTTTGTATGGTGTATGATTACTAATATTGGAAATGATCAACCGCTATCTTGACTAATCTTGAAGATGTTTGGTTGGTGAGGTTCAAAGTTTTAAGGCTTTGTTTGGTTTGTGAATGGAATGGGAAAGGTGATGGGAAAATGCTTATTTTACTTCCCATAATGGAAGTATTTACATTTACTTTGATTTTGTTTGGTATGAACAGAAAGGAAGTAATGCGAAATATTTTCCTTATTTGGTTCTGTAGAAAAATTGAGGGAAAAAGAAGGGTGAACTTCACTTTCTACATCCATGAGTGAGAATAAAAAAGTTATAAGTAGACCAATTGATATTAACAAAATCTTTGGACAAAAGAGTTAAAAAACACTGAGATACTTCCAAACCTCTAAATATGGGGAGGTCATTTTGTTGACAACCCTCCCAAGAAGTACATTTTAAATAACTATTTGTGCCACTCTGCCATTGATGGGTGATTTCGAAGAGGCTCGAAGGATATTGAAAATTATGAAACGTCCATATAATGATCAACCAGGAATGGAAAAGTATGCCTGATTGCCCCCTGCTTGGGCTTATTGTCCAAGGATGTGCATGTTGTATTGTTCTTCATAAAGATCTGCTTATAGTATAGCATATCATATGTGAGTGCTTCTTATACTTTTGTGGGCCAATATTTTCTTGAAAATTTCAATTTCATTTAACAGGGATTGTTTGGCCCATAGGGTTTTTTTCTCTAAAGTGGCTCTAGGCTTTGTCTTCAGAACGAGTAGCAATCGTATATATATATATATACATATATATATAATTTTTTTTTAAAGTTTTCTTTTCCTCTTTGGAAACTTCATATTTTCTCGACTTCTAGTTTTTTTATTTGGAGTTTCAATAAAATTTTTTTTTTAAGAATATATTTTATAAACTAAAATCTAAAAGAATAAATTAAATCAAGAGGTATACTATATATATTTGATAATTATCATATATTGAGTGTCACACTAAATATTTTAAGATTAACCTTAACCATAAAAATATTAAAATAGGATAAAATTTCATGATAATATATAAAAAAAGCTTCACATTCCACCAATTATGGGATAAAATAAAATATAAATAAAACAATTACAAAAGAATCTTTCTTTGCTCCAAGACTTACACCTAAAAATTAAAATAATATATTTATCCTAAAATATAATGATTCTAATCAATTTAACCATAATGACTAGAAAAAAAAAATAGAGAGATATGAGTAATATAGTAAACAATTTAGGAAATACCTAATAAACCAATAATAATGATATATATATATATATATTTTACAAGTTGTATCAGGATCAAACTGACCACACACCATGACTATCTCGATAGTAGTTGTAAACTAACCAAAGCTAGAATCTAGAGCAAGACCGAATCGAATTATTAACCTAAGTTATGCAAGCTTCTCCTCCAAACCACTTCGTCACACCTTTGGATGTACAATGATTTATATTTAATGACTAAAAAAGTCAGATCAAATAACGTTTCATAAAGTTTCGTAGTATATTTGTAGAGAAAATCACCAATTTAGTCCCTTTTGTTTTACCATTTCTCCATGTAAATCCTCTTTGTTTTTTTTTGAATTATAAGTCCTTTATCTTTTATATCTTAACAACGTAAATCCCTAATCTTGTATATTGACATTTACAATCATTCATCATTAATTTTTTTTAAATAAAGGTCCCTTATTTTTTTACATTTGCCTTGAAAAGTCCTTTTTTGCCTGAAAAATCAATTTTCACGCTAAATTATTCACCCGACACTATTTGGGCAAAACATTTGAGGGTAGTGAAGTAATTTCACTATTCAAAAACTTTTTTTTTTAATATCAAAGTTGGAAAATGAAAATAAAAGTTGGAACTTTCTTCCAAAGTCCCCAAATTTGTGTTTGAAGAAACCGACCATATATTGTTGCTGTTGTGGAGTTTCTTTAGGGAATTGGAGAGCTCTTCATTCTTTGGTTCTCCACAACACACTGGTGAATTGCCTTCACACTTACTCAGTTACTAATTCCCTCATAGACAGAGCAACACATGTCAATAACTTGCAGATGATCCAGAAAATAGAAACCACACTGGAGATACAAAAGTTGTGAAGTCTTAAAGCAAATACAGATCCCAGAACTTTTCAAGACCTATTTTACCGGCCTATTTCTAGAAATAAGAGGTGGAGAAGAACTACGGGAAATAAGAACAACTTTGGGCAAATAAAATAAAGGGCAGAAAACTGGAATCTATAAATGAATGGATACATGAAAAGAAACAAGAACAGATCATGACATGGATTCAATATCAGACCCGTCAAACTAAAAGAAATAATAATAGCAACTAGAAACT